>NMUG010000807.1:0-20108 GCA_002855965.1 Monotropa hypopitys | reverse complement strand
ACAAGTTACATTGCATTTTGAAGAAGTTATATTGCATTTTGAACAAGCTACATTGCATTTTGAATAATTTATATGACATTTTGGACAAGTTACATTGCATTTTGAACAAATTACATTGCATTTTGGATAAATTATATGACATTTTGGACAAGTTACATTGTATTTTGTCCAAGTTACGTGACATTTTGGACAAGTTATATCTCATTTTGAACAAGTTACAACAAATTATATTGCATTTTGGATAAATTACATAATATTTTTGAACAAGTTACATGACATTTTGGACAAATTACATGATATTTTGAATAAGTTATATTACTAATAAGGGAAATAGACCGAGAGCTCAGCTTAGAGAAATGTATACAGGTCAGCCCGGATGGTTGCTCGGGTGTGGCTTATGGCCGGGAGCTCGATGATAACTGAGCCGAGTAGGACAGGGCGTTCTAACAGGAAAAGCCTCGCTACGGTCATTTACTTCGACGTTAGCAAGGACATTCAGGCGCGATCCCATCAGGTTACACGCAACTGTATTTGCAACGTGGTCTCCAAGGATTGCGGGGTGTATCGGCGCACATATGGAAGTTACCATTTACGGTTGAGAAATATAAGGAAACCACTCAGACACTCTGTGAATATCAGGCACATCGGCTAGGGTTTCTGAGTCCGAACGATCAAGATATATAAGGAAGAATGGACAAGGGAACAGGTATGCATTCATTCTCTCACCCTTACACTTCGTAAATTCATTTTCCTTCCATCTCAGGGCACTCGCTGACTTGATCGTCGGAGGCGGTTCAGAAGAATCCCCCCCTTCCTAAGGGCTTCTGAATCGTTCCCCCTTTACAGGTTGCAGCAATCCGAAGACTCAATTGCGAGACATCCCAGGTGCAGCGAGCTACGTTGGAAACTGATTCATCAGTTGGTGCCGTTTGTGGGAACGACTTGTGTTGTTCGTTAGTGATAAGTTTCTGAATGACTAATACACGATCGACTGCACATCAAAATCCCCCGAGAAATAACTCCAAAGATGTTTCTGGCCATGCAGCGCCAGATCGAGTTGCTCACAAAGAACCTAGAAGAAACCCGTTAGGAAAATCAACTGTTGAGGACTCAACAAAATCCACCGCCGCCTCAAGCCCCCCAGGAACAGGAGGAGAACCAGGAGCGGGCAGAAGACAGCGAGGAGAGAAGGAATGAGAAGCAATCTCAGAATGTGGCGGACCCCCAGGTTAGCGGCTCAACCAGGCGAGGAACCAAGCCACCGTTGGAGCGACCAGATGAGGATCTCTTGGCTTCTATGAAGGCCCAGATTGACGGGATCCAAAAGCGGATCCAGACGAAAATCCCAGCGACTGTCGAAGAGTTGGTACAGAACACCGATTCCCCTTTTTCTGTCAACGTCTTGAACGCCCCCTTGCCTCCTAAGTTCAAGATGCCCACGCTGGAATCTTTTAACGGCACCTCTGACCCGCTGGACCATATGGAAACCTACAAGAACCTCATGACACTCCAGGCAGTCCCAGATGAAGTCATGTGCAGAGCCTTTCCAATCACCCTGAAGGGAAGTGCTCGCATGTGGTTCAATAAACTCAAGCCGGGGAGTGTGGACAATTTCAAGGAACTGAGTCAGAAATTCGTGAGCTATTTCATTGCAGGGCAACATCATCGCAAGCCCGACACTCATCTGCTTACGGTGCACCAGAAGAAGGGAGAATCTGTGTGAGACTACACCTCTCGGTTCACGCGTGAGGCTATGCAGATAGAGAGCGCAGATGATAAAATGGCGATGGTGGCCTATATAGCTGGCCTGTGGTCAGGAACTTTACTATTCAATTTGACGCAGGATCCCCCACACGACATGGCCGAGCTACTGATGAGAGCTCAGAAACACATTAATGCAGAAGATGCTCTGAGTGCGAGAAAAAGTCGAGATGATGCGCCCCAGGGTCAAGTCTCGGCGCAACAGAATCAGATCGAGAAAAGACAGAAGGACCTTCCGAATGGGTCCTTCTATGAACAAAAGGGCAAGAGAACTGATCGAAGGAGTTCGCCGAGGAGGGGATCTCCCAAAAGAAGTCCCCATCGAAGGACTGGTGGGCCACTGGAAAGGCACATAAATTATACCCCCCTTATAGCTTCTGCCGAGCACATCATGGATGACCTCAGGGATGCCCCTGACCTGAGGTGGCCAGCTCGGCTAAAAACTAATCCCGATAAAAGGTCCAGAGATAAGTATTGCCGCTTCCATCGTGACCACGGGCATTACACTAACGATTGTATTGATCTTAAGGAGCAGATTGAGGAGCGTATTCAGAGGGGGAGGTTGCAGAGGTTCGTGCAGAAGGCTGAACCGAGACCTCAGCGCGGCAGGCCGAGACGATAAGACCAGGGTAGGGCCCCTGAGAATAATGAACTGATCGGAGAAATAAGGGTGGTCCACGGAGGGTCTACTAGAGGTGGAGAATCCAGTTCGGCTCGGAAAGCTCACCTCAGAAGATTATGGATTGAAGATCTGTGCAGTGGAAAGGCAGCCCAAATGCTCAAGGCAAGAGGATCCTCCAATTGTTTTTTCAGACGAAGGCGAGAAGGGGACATTCTACCCCCATGACGATCCCCTGGTGGTCTCCATGACGGTGGCTAATTTCAAGACCAGGAGAGTACTGGTTGACAGTGGAAGCTCCACTGACATCCTATTCCTTCACGCATTTGATCAGCTCCGGCTGGGAAAAGATCGTCTGCGGCCGATGACATCACCACTGGTGGGATTCGCTGGGGACACAGTGTACCCAAAGGGCCAAATAGCTTTGCCTGTGACCCTTTGAGAAGAAGGGAAGCAGGTTACGCAGATGATTGATTTCCTGGTGGTGGATGCCCCTTCAGCCTACAACGCTATAGTGGACAGGGTACTCCTTAACAAGGTTAAGGCTGTTATCTCAACATTCCACTTGAAGGTGAAGTTCCCAACCCCAGGCAGAGTAGGAGAGTTAAAAGGAGATCAGAATATGACACATGAATGTTATAACTTCTCGGTCAAACACCGCTATAAAGCCTTGGTACTGGAAGAGCTGGACGCAAGAGATGAACAAAGACTTGTACATGGCGAACCAGTCGAGCAGTTGGTCTTCTTGGCAATATGGCCAGGTCATCCCGACCAGACAGTCCAACTTGGTACTGGGCTGACCGCAGAGGAGAAAGTCAGATTGATCGAGCACATGAGAAAGAGCAAGGACATCTTCGCTTGGAGCCATGAAGACATCCCATGCATTGATACCAGAATAACAACGCATCACTTGAACGTCAACCCTGAGCATCGTCCAGTCAAGTAGAGGAAAAGGGTGTTTGCACTCGAGAGGAACCAAGCGGCCTCCCAGGAGGTGGCTAAACTATTGCAAACAAAATCAATCCGGGAAGCCCAATACCCAAGTTGGATCTCCAATGTGGTTATGGTGAAGAAGTAGTCCGGCCAGTGGAGAATGTGCGTGGATTACAAGGATTTGAATAAAGCTTGTCCTAAGGACAACTTCCCTTTACCAAGAATCGATCAGTTGGTGGATTCCATGTCAGGCTATAAGTTGCTGAGCTTCATAGATGCCTTCTCAGGTTACAATCAGATCAAAATGGAAGAAGGTGATGAAGAGAAAACCTCTTTTGTAACCGACAGGGGCCTCTACTGTTACAAAGTGATGCCTTTCGGGCTGAAAAATGCAAGTGCGACCTACCAGATGCTTGTTAACAAAATGTTCACAGACTTGATAGGCGTAAGCATTGAAGTCTATGTGGATGACATGCTAGTCAAAAGCAGGAGGCGAAGTGATCATGTGCAAGCATTCCAGGTGCTAAGGAAATATCAAATGAAGTTGAATCTGGCCAAATGTGCATTCGGGGTTGCATCGCGGAAGTTTCTAGGCTTCATGGTTTCACACAGAGGAATAGAAGCCAATCCCGAGAAGATCAGAGCATTAATGGAAATGAAGCCACCAACTACAGTCAAGGAAATCTAGAGATTGACAGGATGCGTGGCGGCTCTCAATCGTTTTGTCTCAAGGGCTACAGATAAGTGTAACCCCTTCTTTAAAATTTTAAAAAAGTCTTTCGAGTGGACACAGGAAAGTGAACAGGCGTTCGCGCAACTCAAACATTACCTCCGCAATCCACCCCTACTGAGCCCCGCGAAAGATGGGGAAGAGCTTTTCCTGTATATTGCGGTCTCTTCTCATGCTGTCAGCCCAGTGCTGATCCGAGAAGAGTAGGAGGTCCAGCATCCCATATACTACATGAGTAGAGCCCTGAGAGGGGCAGAAACAAGATACCCCAAGATTGAGAAAATGGCATTCGCGGTCGTGACTTCGGCGAGAAGATTGAGGCCCTACTTCCGGTCGCATCCTATCATTGTACTAACAGACATGCCATTGAGAAGAGCTCTATTCAACCCCGACACCTCGGGCCGTCTGGTCCAGTGGTCATTGGAATTGGGAGAGTTCGATATAGAATATAAACCCAGGACCTCTATGAAGGGACAAGCTGTGGTCGACTTCCTAGTGGAAATACACCGTTCAGGACCCCGAAGTTGAGAAAGAAGAAAGAGAAGTCTGGCATCTCGACGTTGACGGGTCGGTCACCAAGAATGCCAGCGGGACAGGTTTGGTCCTCACAACACCAGAAGGGCAAAAGTTAAAATACGCGTTAAAGTTCAACTTCAAGGCTACCAACAAACAGGTCGAGTATGAAGCGCTTGTGGTCGGACTGCAGATCGTGCAGATTATCAGGGTAAAGCGTATAGCTGTGGTAAGTGACTCCCAACTGGTAGTAGGACAAGTCACCAGAGAGTTTGAAGCCAAGGAGGAAACGATGGGAAAGTATCCTGATGTGGTAAAAATGCTCAAGGAAGGCTTCACTGAGTTTGCCATTTCACAAATCCCGAGATCCGAAAATCAAGAGGCTGAGTTAAACGGACCGAGCACCGGGGTATGCGGTCAGACAGTCTCGGCAATTGATTACTCAAATTCTTGGGCCACACCGATTGCTTCCTACATTAGAACAGGAGAGACCCCAGAGGACAGAGGGGAATCCAGAAAACTCAGAATTCGGGCAGCAAAATATATTCTCATGGAAAACGTCTTATACAGGAGAAGCTTCTCGCTGCCATACCTGTGATGTTTAACGACGGAAGAAGCATCCCGGATAATACAGGAAGTCCATACGGGTATTTGTGGAATGCATCAGGGGGAAGGACACTGGCATACAAAATAGTAAGGTTGGGATACTATTGGCCGACCATGCAGAAGGATTGCACCCAGGTGGTGCAGAGATGCGTCCCATGTCAAATATTCTCTAACATTTCTCACAGAATACCGACCGAAATGAGTCCAATGAGAGATCCTTGGCCCTTCGCTCAGTGGGCCATGGATTTTATCGGACCACTACCTAAAGGAAGAAATCAGCTACAATATGCTATAGTGGCCATCGACTACTTTACCAAGTGGGTGGAGGCTAAGGCATTTTCAACCATAACTGCCCATGTCACCATCTCCTTCCTATGAAAAAACATCATATGCAGGTTCGGCTTACCACGCGTTCTGGTGGTTGACCTGTGAAAGCAATTCGACAACGTAGACTTCGTGGAATTCTGCAGTGCCAAGGAAATTCACGTACATTACACATCGAAGGCCTATCCTAGATCCAACGGACAAGCCGAGGCGACCAAACGTGAGATCAAGAAGGGACTGAAGAGAAGACTGAGAAGTGTAAAGAGAGAATGGCCAAAAGAGCTGTATTCTGTGCTGTGGGCATTCCGAACCACGGCGAGGACATCGACAGGGGAATCTCCTTATGCCCTGTCTTTTGGAGCAGAAGCTGTCGTCCCAATTGAGGTGGAGCTTCTCAATTACAGGACGACATCACTGGATAACGCCGAGAATAAGGAAGACCTAAGAACCGAGCTTGACCTATTGGAAGAAAAGAGGGATATGGCAGCTTCCAAGAATGCCATTTACCAACAGCGGATGGCTAGGTATCATGACGCCAATGTCCGGCCAAGATCGTTCCAACCTGGCGACCTTGTGCTCAGGAAAGTAGAACCTACAGGAAGGAGAGTCAAGCAACTACAACCTAATTGGGAAGGTCCTTACAGAGTTCTAAGGCACTCTAAAGTTGGAGCATACAGGCTAGCGACACTCAGAAGAAAGGAGTTGAGCAATCCATGGAACGTCGAACACTTGAAGCGCTACTACAATTAAAGATAAGGCATATTTTTGTGTTTCCTTTACTCGTGTTACTGTCTTCATTCTTTATCTTTTCGGAATCTACTTGTTATGTGCTTCAAATTAGTCATCAAAGTCTCCAATAAATTGTTATCTCCTACAAAGCCAGTTCACTTATCTATAAACTGAGGAAAGAGATGGAATTGTGCTAAGGCACTGCTCAGCTGATCAGCTACGGCACAGTTGAGCTCATGGCTAAGGCCACCAAAAATTCTACGGCGTAAAATTGTGCTAAGGTACTGCTCAACTGATCTGCTACGGCACAGCTGAGCTCATGGCTAAGGCCACTGAAAACGCTACGACATAAAATTGTGCTAAGGCACTACTCAGCTGATCAGCTATGCTACAGCTGAGCTCATGGCTAAGGCCACCAAAAATGCTACGACGTAAAATTGTGTTAAGGCACTGCTCAGCTGATCAGCTACGGCACAACTGAGCTCATGGCTAAGGCCACTGAAAACGCTACGACGTAAAATTGTGCTAAGACACTGCTCAGCTGGTCAGCGATGGCACAGCTGAGCCCATGGCTAAGGCCACCTAAAACGCTACGGCGTAAAAGCGTGCTAAGGCACTGCTCAGCTGATCATCTACGGCACAACTGAACAGAAGGCTAAGGCCACGAAAACTCCAAGGCGTGAAATTGTGCTAAGGCACGACTCAGCTGATACACCACGGCATAGCTGAGCGAATGGATAAGATCACAAAAGCGCCGAGGCATAAAATTGTGCTAAGGCACAACCCAGTTGACCAACTACAATACAAGAAAGAAAAAGCATATTAAGCAGCAAGTGAAAAGCGCATGACGCCTACACACATCACTTGGGGGAGGAGAGACCATATTAGATGAAGCCATATAAATGAAGCGGGCCCAGCATTGCAAAAATACTATGCAAAAATACTATCCAACATCACGAAAAACCATAAAGTCATTACATAGTCACTAAAAACAAAACTCCTGATTCTAGGTCCTAGCAGATAGTTAAAGCATCCCCAGGGACTTCAACACCTGTCCTCTTGCAAGTTAGAACTCTGGGGAACCATGGCGATGTCCACAGGCTCATCAGAAGGGGCTAGAAATTCCCCAACAGTGGATGTCGCCCCCGCAGCACTGGTTCCATCCACTTTTGCAACCCCCTCTCGTTTCTCACCGCTATCATCATCCTCAATGACCACTAGAATGTCTGGGGTCGGATCCCCCTGATGAACATCAGGGACATTGATGTTTACGCCCATCTCCTCGATCATAGAATAAAAAATGGAGAAATCCAGGTTAGGGTAGTACGCGGAAGCGGTCTCCTTCATCGCGTCAGCACCTTCATCGAAATAATGTTGAATTCGCTGTTGGAAACTATCCGACCTGACCATCATAGTGGCTATCGCTTCCTCCATATCATACTTCATTTTTAAAAACACCTCAGACACCAGATACTCCTCAATAATCTTTCCCCGATTTAACAAGAGGACTTTGGGTTGCTGAGCCTCGAGGGATAGAAACTTATTCTCCCAAGCTTTGGCCTCAGCCTGAGACTTCTTGACAAGCTCTTTGCTCAACTCCAATTCATTTTGGGCCTTCCCCAACTCCTCATTGGCAGTAGAAAGATTGGCGACGGCGGCATCCCGAGCAGTTATCAAGTCGCCAATAAGAGCGTCTGATGCCTCCTGAGAATGCTGGATCTTGCTGAGATCCTTGCTCAGAGAGACGTTCTCAGCAGTTAAGCTCCAGTTCATTGTCTCCAACTCTACTTTTTCGTTGGAAAGCATTGTCACCTGCTTGCCTAAAAATTCCATCCGAATTATGGTCTGTAAAAGAAAACGCCATTAAAATTCGAGAAAAATAATACGATCAAGAATAGTAGAAGATAGCCCCCCCCAAATCGCATACCTTCCCAAGCTCAAAAAGACCAGCCTTATAGAGATCTGTTGGGTCGGTAGCCGACATGACTCTGATATCAACAGGCTGGAAAAAATACCTCATCTTTTTCATTGACACATCCGGATCAAGGAGACCGGAGATGCCGTCATCATGCCTGTGCAAAGAAGTATCTATCCCGGTCTCGGCTCGGGTTAAGGGGGCAACAGGAATTGGAGGGGGAAGCAGATCAGTCACTGGCTTCTTCCCCTGGGCTTTGCTGAGAACCACCGCGGGAGAAGAAGCCTTCTTCGAAGGAGAGGCTCTTTCTTTTATGACGACTCCTTTTCTGGGGGCCGTGACACCTAGAATGGCAGCTATATCAGCTTCCTCGTCCGCAACTCTCCTCTTCCTCGAGGGGCGCCCGGGGACCTTCGAAGCTGCAGGCTCCTGTTGCTTTGACATCTCTGGGAGAAAAAACTCAAAAATGGCTAGGATGACATGATGTTTAAGAGATGCAATTAAAGCCACACCAAAGTTTGGGTACCTCTTTCTAGCGCGAGGGCCTTGTTTCCTACTTCCGGTCCCAAAAGATGAGTGGCCATCGTTCCCCTTTTGCAGGTTGCAGCAATCCGAAGACTCAATTGCGAGACATCCCAGGTGCAGCGAGCTACGTTGGAAACTGATTCATTAATTATATTTTGGACAAGTTACATGACATTTTGGACAAGTTACATGGAATTTTGAACAAGTTAAATTGTATTTTGAACAAGTTACCTGGCATTTTGAACAAATTACATGATATTTTAAACAAGTTACATTGCATTTTGTACAAGTTACACTGTATTTTGTACAACTTGAAGATTGTTCGAGCCTGTTTAATTTCAACCCTACAAATGATAATTAAAATTGCAAAAGTTATGAAACCTTTCTATGATATTACTACATAAACCTCAAGGTATCAAAGTTTATATCTCGTCTCATGAGAGTCAACAAAACTGATTGTGTAACTCTTCTCAACAATATTGTTGGGGGAAATTCTATATACAAACCCATTATTTTCTAAACATAGCCCACTCAAAAAAGGAAATTTAAGACAAAATACCCTTTATATAAAATGAATATTTTATCCATTAGATTTCAAAATACAACACACAACAAAATTTTTAAAACTTCAATTTTCTAAATACAACCCATCAATTAAACCTAAATCACTACTAATTAATCCATCCTAACTACAATCCACTAAGCCACCTACAAAATCAGCTTCATTCCAAACTCAAATAATCAACTTCGATGATTTTCCTAGCCCTAGAGTACTCGTTTGTTGAAGACAAGTATGTGTTCTCAAATACCAACAACCACTGGAACGAGTTGCAGATCGATACGGTTCCAACAACACGTCCAAAAATGCATGAAGAGGTAAAAATCGTGATTTGTAAATTTTTTGAGTTCTAACAAAGTTCAAACTTCCAGTGCCTAAAATGTCCAACAATTTCTGTAGTTAATATTCAAAAATTTCCAACTATTTTGGTAGTTAACATCTGAAGTTGGTATCTATTCTGACATAAATCCTTGAACGAATGCCATTATTTCAGAACTGAATATCCAAAGTAAACCAAAACGAGATACAAAGAGTTGTTTTGGGGGGTTGGTTCGAAAGTGAATACCTGAATTATGTAGGGTGTTTTACTGGTTAATATCTGAATTTTGTGCACCTATTCGGATGTAAATTTATAAGATGTTTAGGAGTTTTCGGCATTGAATATATGAAATCGGTATGAAAATGAGTTTTGTTGATTTTTCGGTCGTGATGTAGTAAAAGAACAGATTAGTAATGGTATGATGTGGTTCTTGTCTCGTTATCTATGCATTAGTGTTTGACCTTTCTCCCCTTCTGATCAATGTCGGTTCCATCTATGCACATAAGGATCCTTACGCTTGGATTCGTCAATGGTTCCCATTTTGTAGCGGTATGTAGCTGCAATCTATATTGATTTGTCAATTAGGGAGTTAAGTGCTATGTGCTTAACTATTTGTACATACAAGTTATTATGAAGCCACTTTCTTCAATTCCACCCATAGCTTGTGATAAGTGCAGAAATGCACCTAATTATACCTTCTAATTATGAATTTTTCTATCTCGGATTAATGTTATTTAATCATCTTTGTTGGAGTTTCAAGCATTCTTAGGTTTATAGGATTTAATCCAGAAATCAATTAAATAAAGGCCAAAATGAAGCATACAAGGGCAAAGGTGTAATTTTTATACATTGATATGTCCATAAATATGCCCCGATAAACATTGAAGAAGAGCCCGAGGTCCAAAAACCAAAGCAAGAAGTCCAAATGATCAAACGACAAAGAAGTTGAGACCAACAAGCTAGCAGTGCACCCCGTTACCAATAACATCACCATATTACACAACCAGTTATCGGTAACATGAGACATTTGTAGAACATCAGTGCACCCTTTTACTGGTAACTATGCAGACAAGTTACCAATAATTGGGACTACAAGGGAAAATTGTATTAAGTCGGTTTTAATTTATTTTGAGGGATATTTTCGTGCCAACCCTAGGGAGAGCTATATAAGAAACATTATACTTCATATTAGATATACTTTTTGGCTGAGAGCACCCCTATGGAGGTAGAGAGAAAGAGAAGAGGAAGAAAAGCACAAGTTTACCCTCAACCATCGACGATTCATGGTATTCAATGGAAATCACTCTCATGCTACTCTCTTTATGGGAGACTAAATCCTCCGGCTCGGGTAACGAGGATGTTTCTTCAAACAATATGAATATATAGATTTCTAAGGTTTGTAGTTAACTAATTGTATGATTTATTTCAGATGTTCCATGAATATTCCCAATGTTTTAATTCTTTCTATCAATCTTACATATTCTTATTCTAAATTGATAGAAACCTAAACGGGGTGAATATGTCTTTTGATTTTTAGGCCTTTTTAATTCTTCTTTATTACAACCACAAACAAGTAAATGATTAGTAATATTAGGTGAGCAGTAAAATAAAACTGGAGAGATAATAGAGAGATAGTGAGTTGTACACAGAGATTTTTATAGTGGTTCAGCAATTGCTTAGTCCACTCTTCGGCGTGGTTCCTTTTGGGAGCACGCCCGTATCTACTATGTAATCACCGTTATAACAAAAGTGATTCACACAGACCTCTTTTCCTAGCCTAACCCCTGCAGACTAAGGTAACCTCTCTCTATAGGATACACACAGACCCTATCTTCCTAGCCATGCAGTCTAGGGAACACTCACCCGAGCTATATGCAGAGCCCGACTATGCTACACGCAGAGCATAGATTTTCTCTCCACGGGATAAACGCAAATCCTAACTATACTACAAGCAGAGTATAGATTTGTAGAGTACACGCAGACCCTGACTGTACTACACGCAGAGCACAGATTTTACCTAACTTCTCACTAACAAAACAAAGATGAATGCTCAGTGTCTATACACACTAAGAACTCTACCCGAAAGCTAGAAGCTCTTTCCCAACTGAAAGACTACACATTAGATATAGTCCAATTCTCACTGGGGTAGGTTATTGTGCTCGTGCTATAGTGTATGGCAAAATATAGAAGACCAAGTGATGTGGTACAGTGAGAACCACACCCCTTGTAAAAATACACTCTCAACAGATAAAATCAATATCGCTCAGGAGAGTGCAATGAGTAGTACGACAAAGTACTCTCGTACTCTATAACTGTAAGGCCAATGAAGCTCGAGAGTCTAGGTAGATACTTATGTAGAAGTATCTCCTAATTGCTCAATTTGCCAAGTCCTATCTATTATAATTTACAACTTTAAAGCCTACTACAGATAGGTTCTATAAAATTAAAGTGCAAAGGAAAATGAGACTCTATATAAAAAATAGCTTGTTGTCCAAATGTAGATCTGTTGATGCTTCTGGCTTAAGCTTTAGTCTTTTACAAAATCCTCCTTGTAAGGATCTGGTCCGATGAAAGCTCCAACGTAGGATGCAATATGGATACTCAGTCAATTTTGTATTCTAACTGCGCAAGTAGCAAGCTCATTAAATGCATAGTGCGACAAAAAGAATATAACAATGAAAGCGTATATAAATCAACAACCCTTAATTAGAGATATGCCAAATTTTAAGCTCAATGGATTCTAAGATCACCACGTCCAAACTAACCATATAGTCAATGCAGTATATAATCTCTCTAGCAAGTGTATTACCAAGTAAGGGCAAAAGATATAGACTTGTTTAGCAAATCAGTTCACTGTTATATTTTCTAGCAAGTATAGTTTAGGACTTCTATTGTGGTGATAATCTTGGGCATGCAAAAATGTTCTCAAGATGATTTATACCAATGTAAGCATGTGAGACGTGTCAGGTCAACTTATGCCAAGATTCTTTTTCTTGTTTCAAGCACACACTCTCAATATAAATATTTTACTAAGTATGAATATGAGGTGCTGATTATTTCTTAAGTCAAGTTTTAATGCAAAGTTTCAACAATGTGTTCTAAGAATCTATTCTTAGAATCTAACTTCCTTTTACGTTAAATCAATGATGGCATCCAAACTTGACAAGTACAATTATTACTTTCATACAAAAATTATAGTCTGTCTAGAATGTGAGCATGTAAGTAACAATGGTCAAATGAACATGTGAAGCATAAATGAAAGATATACAAACTACTTGAGTTTAAGAACAATATTATCGAAAACGCTTGCAAGTAGAAAGCCTCCTGAGGGTTCTGTTAACAATGGAGCAAGAAGGAAAAACCAGTGTATACATGTTTGTGCTGTGATGTTTCTTTACAGAACACTTGAGTGAAGAAGATGGCTGTGGCTACTTGTTTATGGAAGAGGCACTCTCTCACACATAGAAGACTTTGACAGACACACACACACACTCAAATAGGTTTACCTTACCAGTAAGTTTCGGAGAGGATGGTTGCACATGGCTACTTCTTCTTCCTCAACACACACACTCTCACAAGAGATTCGACCAGGGTAGCTTAGAGAAGGTGGAGGTGGTGGATTTCAAAATAGCTTAGAAGCTGTGTATGTTTTTTCTCTTCCAACTTCTGTCTAACTTCTGTATCCCCCTTTTTCGTATATCACAATAGCCCAGCACATATATGTGGATTTCTCTATAACGGACAAAACAAAAAGTAAAGTCAAATCGTACAAACCTAAAGTCTGTAACAATGACACAGGTGTAAGCAATGCAGGTATTGATGTAATACAAAAGGATGAAACGAATTCAGACTTAGCCATTTGCCTCAGACCATCAGTAGGCCGAAAATAGAAACTAAAAGCGACAACTCAATTGGATTTAAAATAAACCATTTTGACCCATGAAAATTATACAAGGCAATTCGTATATGTCATATATGTATCATAATTTTTTTATTTCAAAACAATATAACTTATTAACCCTTCAATCAATCGAACCCATTTTTTTGCGATTTCTTAGTCTGCCGCGACCGACGAATCTACCGGTGGGTGGGTCGGTGCCATCGGTCAAGTTGTCGGTGTAGCGACCGGTCTCTCTGTTAGTGTACAGAGAAGACCCGAATGATATTTTCCTTCATACTCGAGTTTCTAGGAATTGAGGTCTTTGAGGTCCCCTTTTACCGGTAATGCAAATTGGCTTTGCGAGAGTTCAAGAATTAAAAAATCACGCTTTTAAAAGAATTTCAGTTATATTTTTTTAAATACCATTTGCCTTTGAACATAATCTATTTCAAACTCATTTCTTATTTCAAATTCCAACTTTCTAATTAATTAACATGTTTTCCATCTTAAGTCTTTATTTCAAAATTCATGTAAACATGGAATTTCAATTTCAAAATCAAACACATTTGTTTTCTTCAACACTTAATTCAATTCTAATACATGCATGGCCGACTCGCTAGTGTTTGGCTTGCGTAGTCCTTTTTCTTCTAAGGGCGTGGGTCCGGTCACCACACATAATTATTTCAAGCTTCATAATATAACATGTATATATAATTTGTTTACATACTTCATAATGCATGCATCTTTCATTGTCTTGTATTTCAATCTTAATTGATTACTTAATCATGCATCCTTTTTGGACAAATCTTAAATTCAATTTTAATTCCATTTATGACACATAATAACTTATATGGCATTTAGAGTATTAAATGGGGAAATGAGCATATATAATACGGTTAAGCATATAATGCAAGTCAGGAAAAAAGAGATAAATCTCTAATCAAGCACACCAAGGAAAAGACATTTATAGGGATATAAGCAAAATATGTGTCCCACACACTCTCTATTATAAATATTGAATACGCTCATCTAATTCATTGGATCTGACATCTTCTAGTACTAACGCATCCGAAATTCCACCCAATAAACTTGGGTCGACACCATCTTGATCTTCACGGCTGCAATATAACACTTCTCGGAGGAAATATGGTCTCTATAGCTATCTTTCTGCATGTTCGGTTCGTTGAACCATATGACTTGTAAGTAAAAAGAGTCAGTTAATTTAATCGGTGTAGTCAATCCAAACCCAGAATAGCATTGTACGGGCTATGGACATCTACAAGGATAAAGTTCATCTCAACCGTTTTGTTTCTGGTTGTGATCAGTATCCCGACCCTTTAAAGAGGCCACACTAGAGCTAAATTGAATTCGCCTAGTGGGACTTTGGGTGTGACCAAGTCGTAGATGTAAAGTCCCAGCTGCTTGAATAGTGGGTAGCATATGATGGCCACCGAGCTTTCCAGATCAACAAGATTCTTCAGATCAAGCAATTGCCGAGGCACAAACTCATAACTAGTGAATCACTACGACTTAATTTGTCCCTTTTGAGGTCCTTTTCCGAGAAAGTAATCTACCATTTTCTGTCTGGCTCTAGTCTTGATCGCTTCGGTGCCATCCCCACATTTATGACCATCCATTTGGTCTGCCTCAACTGAATTGCTTCCTTGATTATCTGCTCAACAACTTCATCTATCATCATGTGTATGACATTGATTACCCGAACCACCTCCTCATTGTCTCAGAGAGGAGGTAGTGGCAATCTGACTATTGTCCTTTTTTATCAATAAACTCCCCGAAACGCCTAACTTCCACCTATTCATCTAGGAAAGATTTTAACACTTTGTACCGAGTTGTCAGGTGCCCTACCCCTATGATAAGACCACCACATCGTTTAATTATTACCCCTTGGCTCCCCCCATGATTATGGGTAGATACCGGAAGAAGTCTTACTTCTCATTTTTCTAGAGCATCTCGTAGATCAAGATCTCAAATTTTTTTTAGTTTGCAATGAACTCCTCTAGTCATGGTGTCCTTTTCTATTCCAACTCGTTGGTCTAGGTTTCGAACCAACATTATGCATGGATCTCAACCATTCAGTCTTGGCCTCCTCGAGTTGATAGTGCTTCTCCATCCGAGATATCAGGTCCTCGATGTCTGCCATACTGGAGAGGGTTATGTCCTCGAATGACCTACTTCTAGATTCCAATCCCAACTTGTAGGAGAGGAAAGATGTGCCTAGAGAGCAGCCCTATATCTCGTTGTTGACCTCATAGTACTAGGCAATGTACTTCCATAGGGACTCACCTTTCCCCATTTGTAGAACTCAGAGGGCATCCACCTCTTTCTTTTGCTTTGTACTGGTGACAATCTGATCCATGAGGTCCTGAGATAGATCACATAAGGAGACAATGGATTGCTTTGATAGCTTTTCTAATCGAATAAGACTGAGGTCTCCCAGGCTGGAATGGAAGACCTTGCAAAAAAAGCTCATCTTCTATGATGTACAAAGACATCATTTCTCAGAAGTGCTCAAGGTCAATATAGGCATCTGAGGTTGGATCATACTTTTTGAATTTTGGGATAGTGAAGCCTTGGGGTGTCCATGACGTGTCGATGGCTATAGAAAAGGGAGATGAGATCATTTGGGCATGAATCTAGTCTGTCAGGGAGGAAGTAGTTATGTCTTCTATCCCTTTCTTGAAAATTGTTCTAGTGATTGACTCGGTCCCTGTAGTGTGATCGAGAATGAACCAAAGCATGATGCTTGGCTTTTCCATCATCATTTTGGCCCTCCCTTTTCTTTCTTGCCTCTCATATTGACTATCATGAGAGTATGTGTCACTACTAATCCAATCATGCTTCCAGCTTGTATTGGAGCAATTAACTGGATCATTGCTATTGGAAAGAATTGTAGCACTAAAGCTCGGTTAGAATTCCATTCCTCATCTTGGTACCTCGGGAACACCAGACCTTTCCCCTTTATTTGTGGCTCCTTCTCCAGATCATGGGACTAGGCCTGGTCTTCAAGCCTTTACCTAATTGGAATATGTCGGTGGTGGCACTCCCTCCTATCATGGGAAGGTGTCCAGTATCTGGACTACCTTTCCCTTGAAAAGCCCATTTCTTGGGCATCTCAGGCTTGTTGATCTACTTTTAGATGGAGTACATCTTCTTGGATGGCTAGGATGATGGCATCCTTTTTGTCAACCCAGTCCTCCAACGTTTGTATGTAGGCCTTTGTGCACCACTCCTTTAGAGACATGTCTAGAATGACGGTGTCCCTTGCTTCTCCCTCTAGCCATGTCTAGAGATAGGAGTATTCCATCAATGGATGGGTGGTCATGACACCCTTCAAATTTGCCTGCTCCATAGTCTCAACTTTTGAAAGCATGGTGGAAGTTGTCGGAAAACTACTCGATCAAGGTTGAAATGAGAAAATGAATCTTTTGTCCCTAGTAGAGACGCTGATTATGCGTGATGAGACCAAAATTTATGAATGGATCTCCCTTGATCCAGATTTGTGCTGAATCCTCCCTCTTGTGGAACCTGCAAAATAGTGCACCATTAGTGCTATCAGCCACTGACTGCCGAAAGACACTCTGATGCTTAGGTCAGAATGTGTATAGGAGAAGAGGACTAAGACAAAGAGAGCGACTGAGGGTGAATTGATACATACCTTCTTCTTTGCATCTAGAATTATATTCATAGGCTTCTTCCCCCTCCACTATGGATAGCAATAAGGGTGAATCCTTCCTCAATAGTACCATGATCACAACACTATCGTAATGTACATTTGATCGGCAAGATATATGGGATCTTCATGATTGTTATTACATTTGGATTGCCACTGACCTCTCAGTCTGATATAGTGTGGCGTGGTCCGGTAGCCCAAGACATCTAGACCACCGTCCTCGGATGCCTCCTACATATTCCTTACCTTTGAAAGCTGTGGTCCAACAACCTTGTTCCACATACCAATCGGATTATTCCTGACACCAAACTACCTTTATAGGCCTATGGTCATCCAACCATGATGCTACCGCCTCCCAAGCCTTGGTCCGGCTAATGAAAATATCATTGTTCCAACTATATTGGTCTGGTACAGTTAGTACTATTGTACTCCTCGACCCATGATCTATCACTGTACCATTGAGGTTCGTCTCATCCATCCATTGTTCTATTAGACTGTGTGTCTGTCCTGGGCCTGCCCCATTGGTACTGACTTGGTTCAACAGATAGTAGCGTCATCTGGAACCCTAAATTTACGATAGAATTGTTCTAATCTCTCAGGGATATCAAAAAGAGAGTGAAAGAACCACATTTCGAAAGAATCGAAAGAAACTGAGCAAAAGTTGAAAAAGGTTTGAAAGACTTATAGGGAGAACATGATTGGAATTGCAGAATGAAGAAAAAGAAGTGCGAGAAAGGGCACTAGGATTTTGTAGAAATTATAGAGTATGAGTGATGATTTAGGTTTTGTAAAGGTAACGAAGGGGCGTAAGCAGTTTAAATAAAATTACGGCCACATGCAATGTAGGTGGGCATCGCCTCAAAAGTGATGCCAATCATATCAGCATTTAATACATGTGCTGCATATTTGACCATTTGATGGTATGCTATTAGGACGATGTTGTTTTGGATGATTGATAGCTTTGTCCACTTCGAATATATAGTTGAAGTAGTCAAAGATGGGGGCAATTGTGGTAGAATATTTTTGAATTTTTCTATGACAAATGATGATTTCGGTTTTCCTCGACATAAGCGATTAGTGTGACACAATGCTATTTCAAATTGACACATGGCCGTATAGATCAACACTTTAGAGATAAGATTTTGTCATGTGTGTTTTATATCCTAAAAGTACAACAGATTGTATTCGGTGTGGGAGAATGATACATGCATGTATATGTGATCATCCACACTATTGTTCAAAACACATGTCCGATTATTCTTGCCAAATGTATAGAACACCAGTTTCTAAGGATACTGATAGAGTCCTAATTCTACTGGAATGAAGAGTCTGAAAGATAAGATAGAAATATCAGGATTCGCTAAGGATTAGGAGGAGAAGTCCTAATCAAATTTCGATCACTAGTGAGAAATCCAGGGGCGGACAAGGATGTCAAATGACACCCTCCATTTTGCGAATTTTTAATTTTTCTTTGATTTTTGGGCACACGAAAAATTTGGTTAGTTGATAAATTTTAAATATTTGTAAAAAATCAAATAATTTGAATTTGTTAAAGTGTTTCATTTAATTTTTGTTCAAAGTTAGGTCTAAAATTTCTAAATAAAAACATAATATATTGATGAAATACTTAAATATATTTGAATGAACTAATTTTCTATATGGTAACTTAAAATAATATTTAAAAATTTATTAACGAATTTGATTTGTGTGCAAATCCCAGAGTAATGACTCTACCGTGATAAATTCTTGGGTCCGTCACTGGAGAAGCCAATGATCCAGAAGAACTCTAAGACGAGGATTTTCTCCTATATAACAATCTCTGTCCACAAAAAAAGATACATAGGGCAATTGTCGCTTCTTATGGACCCTAACTTGTGATCTATCCATGACATGTTAAACTAACTTATTCATCGGAAAGACACAACGGTGGAAGGTCATCTAACACATTGTTTCTAAACGCATGGGCAAGAATCAGTTAGACGGTCATTCCAACTAATCCAAAAATATATAAATTCATTGAGAGATAATCTTTTTTATTTTTATCCACACACATTAGTTTTCCTACTTTTAATACTGTTTAAACACTGTTTTTTTATTCTTTGTATTTCTTGAAGCCACATACCATCTAGGCCTATATATAGTTGAAAAAAGTATGGTGGCATCTCTACACAATTACTCAGGGCATGTGCAATAGAATGAAGGGGTGAGTTTAATATGTTAGAGAATTACTAGCAGGCTGTTGGGTTGTGTTTTATGCTTCATAAGCCTTTTTCTGGTCCCTGGCTTTCTTATCCTTTCTTTGAGGCCGAGAATCCAAGAAAAAAGTGGGCCGAACTTCTAACAACCCGCCCACTTCCATAGAACAATATCCAAGAAAAAATGGGCCGAACTTCTAGCCCGCCCACTTTTATAGAACAATATCGTGGCAACATAGACCTAAGTGGTCATATTGGATTCCTGGGAAGCATCACAAGGATGGCCTACCTATATTTGATCGAAAATCTTAGGATTGGCACTACAAAAAAACAGTCATTTAGTAAGAAAAATCTGTGAGGAAAAAAAATTCCTCACTAATTAGAAAAAATTAGTGAGGAAAATAGTGAGAAATCTGTCATGGAGATTTAGTTACGAATATAGTGAGAAAAAATTGTCGTCACTGATAATTCGTCACTAATTTCGTCACTAAATATTTTAGTGTGGAAATTAGTGAAGAAATTATTCCTCACTAAATTACCGTCACTAAATTCCTCACTAAATATTTTAGTGGCTGATTTAGTGACGAAATATTTTCCTCACTAAATATTCTTATTAAATTCCTCACTAAATTCCTCACTAAATACTTTAGTGAGGAATTTAGTGACGAAATAGTTTCCTCACTAAATTCCGTCATTAAATTTCACAATAAATTTCTCGCTTAAGTTTTCTTATAATTTTTTAATTATATTTTAGAGAGGGAGAGAGAGTTTGGAACAAAAAATAAACTTTTAAAATATTTTATATAATT
>NMUG010000806.1:0-20117 GCA_002855965.1 Monotropa hypopitys | reverse complement strand
AATAAGTTTTATGAAAGAATTAAAAAAAACAATTTTTTAAAACTGTTTTGTGAAAGAAAAATGTTTTCAAAGCAAATTTTCAAAACATTTTTTAAAAACAAGTTCTAAAGGAAAGCTTTAAAAAACATTTTTTGAAAACATTTATCGAAAACATTTTTTTAATTTGAAAACATTTTTTTAAAATTAATCTCTTCTTATCCTATGTAATCTCACCCCTCTATTATTATTTAGCAACCGTATATAAATATTAATTTTATCCCAGGAAGAATAATCTTAAACGCCTTTACGGGAATCAACGTTGTGAGATGATGAATTCATTTTTGCTTGTCGTTGTGCTTTGCAGCACAAATTGCTAGAAGGTATCCATCACAACCAAATCCAATATAGGTCATGACCGACTAACGAGCAAGCTCGTTAAACATTTTAATTAATCAGTTAATTGATTCCATCACGAGATAATAAATAATAACAAAAACATGTGTAAGGAAAAAAATATATGGCGATCTTTCAAAGAATACTTTTGTTTATTAATAAAATATACAACAATAGAATCGAAATGAAATACAAAATGCAAACCGAATTGAGTTGGGCTCTGTCCTTAAAATAGATTCGCCGCCTCTAGGGGTATTGAGGTTCGTCGATGTTTGCCTCCCAGGATAAAACATTTACCAAACCACTATCTTTATAATACCACAAAAGCAGCCTTGACGAACTGATCAAAGTGCTCGGCTCTCTCAAGAACAAAATATTCTGAGGATATGGAAGCTCAGATGTGTTGTTCCTTAAACCTCTCAATAGTATCCATATAAATACAGGAGGGACATACAGGATTTGGCAGCAAGGACCAATAGAATTTCAGGAGGGTTCCCAAGGCATGAAATGGGGGCAAAAGCTACTTCCCTTGGAAGGGAAAAAAGTATCGTTTGCACATGAGTTGGTTGTCTCTTGGGAGCACATGAGTTGGTTGCCCCTTGGGACCTTCCAACTGACATGGTTTCCCCTTAAAACTTTCCAAGAGCCAATGCATTCACTGTCACGACCCATTCCAGAATATAATAATAATATTAAAAATGGCAACGGATACATGACTAACAAAGGATCAACAACTAAAAACCCAAGTGATATAAGTAACAATCGCCTCAAATGTCTGACTGTAAAATAAAAACACAACGGAAGTACTGAAACATAAGACTCCAAACAAGTGGTCTGTCAAAAGAAAACTCCACTAACAAAAACTCAACTCTCACAACTCAAACTAATATAACAGAACCAGTCTATCTCAAACCACACTATTGAAAAAGCTGAAAGAAAAGTAACGGTCTCCAACACAGAGCAACCTCTACAAAACTGCTCTGAAAGGCAACTCGGCAATGACTGGCAAACGTGAACCTGCTACTCCTTCTGACCTGGATATAGATTGCAAAACAAACACCAAAACATATCCAGGAGTGTCAGCTACAACAGTCAATATATGCACTTTGATAATCTAAAGAGAAACTCGCAGTGTACAGGTAAATTACAGGTAAAGAACAAGTAACTAAGGGGTTGTGCCTCTCCCATATCTATCACGTAAACATGCATTTGTCCAAGGGGTGGTGACTCTCTCCATCTATCACATACACAAACAACTATCCAAGGGGTGGTGACTCTCCCCAACTATCACATACACAAGCCATTTTCATGTATTTTTTATTTAATTTTTGGTATGACGTGCTCATAGCACCTTCTCATTTTGTTGGCCCCGCAGTTCCAACCTCAACACACAACATGTCACCGAACCGCAGCCCGACTTCAACATGTTAAGGGGTTTTTCCCCATAATCTTTTATGTCGTTGGCCCCGAAGTTCCAACCTCGACATATCACAATGCTCATAGCATTTCACAATCCACTTTTTATGTCGTTGGCCCTGCAGTTTCAATCTCGACATATCACAATTTTCATTATTTTACATGCATTGCAAGTAGGAAGGATAGACAACTATCCATACACATTTATCACATAAAAAGCATGTAACCACTACAACTAAACACAAACTCGTACATAAACAATATACATATATAAAAAGGTAGCTACACACTCACCAAATAAAGTAAGATCGCCGAATATGCGTCTACTGAGCCGCTTTGGAAGATTCCGGACGATCTCTTGTTTTACGATATAAATAAGTGAATAATCCTTCTAAAATCTTAATTATACTTTTTAAGGATTATTTTTACTGATTCTAAAACCTCTCACATTCAGGAAACTCCCCTAAAAAATACTTAAAATTAATTTAGAATCAATCCCCGTCATCCACGAACTTTTCTCAAGGTTTCCTACTGACCGGTATGAAAACCGGTACACAGCCGGTGTACCGCCCGGCATGCCGGCCGGCATGCCAGTTGGTGTAAAATTTCGTTTTTTTAAAAGACTAACCTACTGTCCAAATTTGACCAAATCTGGTAGCCAAACCGGTATACCACCGGTGTACCGCCCGACATGCCGGTCGGCGTGCCGGTTAGTACAAATTTTCATTTTTTGATGTTTCCTTAGGTTTACTGGGCGTTTTAACAAGGGTCGGCATAAAATCCGGTATGCCGCCCGGCACACCGGCCGGTGTACCGGTGCGCATACCAGTTAGAGCAGAATACAGCAGATCGAAAATCTGCTTAATGTTTTTGTAAATCATTTTCCATAAACTTCATCTAAACTCGATTTTTTTGAAGAACTTACTGCATATACTTTGTATACATATCCATATGTGTATCATATTAGAATATACACCAAAACCCATCATCAAAACCTCCAAAAATCATAGATTTTACATAGATCTAAAAAGTCATTAACCCAAAAACGAGATTAATGAAAATCCTCTAATACAGCCCTAATCAGAGCTCAAATGGAAAAACTAAATTGAGTACCTTGAACTTACCAATGCTAGGAACAATATTATAGGAGAGTTCTTCTTCCAAATCCTTCTCCAAAAGCTTCAAATCAAGAGATTTTCTCAAGTCTCTCTCTAAATCTCTCCTTAAGCTCTAGCCAACAAAGCTTACACCTTAACCCTAATGGAGTATAACCTCCTATATATATCACTAATGACAGATTTTAAACACTAATTACCTCCTTGCCCTCCATTATGAAGTATTATTTCCCTTGTAAGCCACTCCTCACAATTTTATATGTATTTAATTACAATTACAATTGTTTTTATTAAAAATCATTATAACTCTCTAAAAATAATATTAACCCCTCTTCACATATTATTTTTCCTTCCTATTTTCTATTAAAATTTTATAATATCTCAATTTAATTTATTTAAATTGGTTCGGGCGTGACAACTCTCCCCTCCTTAAGAAATTTTCGCACTCGAAAATAAAAGACGTACCTGAATCGAATAAATGAGAATGTTTAGTCTTCATGGCATCCTCGCCTTCCCATGTGGCTTCTTCCAAGCCATGATGCCGCCATATGACCTTTACCCAACGAACAATCTTGGAGCGCAAAACTTGCTCCTTACGATCGATAATTCTCAACGGCTCCTCCATATATGACAAGTCTTCTTAGATCTCTATCCCCTCGTCTTGCAAAACATGAGTAGGATCACCAATGCATTTGCGAAGAGCAGATACATGAAAGACATCATGTAAGTGAGACAAATCAGCTGGTAGGGATAACCGATAAGCTGCCACACCAATCCTCTCCATGATCTTATAAGGCCCCACATACCTGGGTGCTAACTTCCCCTTGCCTCTGAAACGGATCACTCCCTTCCAAGGCGAAACTCGAAGGAAGAATCTGTCACCCACCTCAAACTCTAAATCTCTGCAGCGGTTGTCGGCATAACTCTTCTGCCGACTCTTAGCTATCTTCAGCCTCTCTCTGATCAACTTTACCCCATCCACTGACTGCTGAATCAACTCGGGTCCCAACAACTGACGTTCCCCAACCTCACTCCAACAAATGGGCGTACGACAACGCCTTCCATACAGTACCTCATAGGGTGCCATACCAATACTGGACTGGTAACTGTTATTATAAGCAAACTCCGCTAATGGAAGATAGTCATCCCACACTCCACAGAAAGCAAGAACACACCCACGCAGCATGTCCTCTAAAATCTGAATAGTCCTCTCCGACTGACCATCAGTTTGCGGATGGAAAGCTATACTGAACTTCAATGAGGTCCCCAAAGCCTGCTGCAAACTCTGCCAAAATCTCGAAGTGAATTTAGGATCCCTATCACTAACAATCGACACTGGGACTCCATGCAATCGAACAATCTCCTCAATATAAAGCTTTGCATACCTCTCGGTGGTGTAGGTGACACGCACCGGCAAAAAGTGAGCCGGTCAACCTATCCACATTCACCCAAATCGAATCAAAGCCCCGACTACAGCGCGACAATCCCACAACAAAATCCATAGTCACGTGCTCCCACTTCCATACAGGTATCGGTAGGTTTTGAAGCAAACCTGCAGGCCTCTGATGTTCCACCTTTACCCTCTGGCAAGTCAAGCACTTGGACACAAACTCTGCGATGTCCCGCTTCATGCCCTTCCACCAAAAATTCTCCCGCGAATTTCTGTACAGCTTATTGCCACCCGGATGCATGTCATAAGTAGAACAATGAGCTTCTTCCAGGATGCAATTCTTCAACTCAGGGTTGTCTAGAACACACATCCTCTGCCCAAACATTAGCATACCATCGCTACCAATTCGGAACTCACTCTCAACACCCTCCACTATCTGATGCTTCTTCTTTCTCAACATCTCATCCGAATCCTGCTCCACAAGAATACGATCAATAAAGGTCGGTCGCACAGAAAACCGAGCTAACAACACATCTCCACTGCCCAATTCTAACTCTGCATTCAGCTTCTTCACTTCACAAAAATTTTCAACTCTGGCACATCTCACACAAGATAAACTGCCAGCCGATTTCCGACTCAAAGCATCGGCCACCACATTGGCCTTACCTGGATGATAATGAATCGAGCAGTCATAATCTTTTATCAACTCCAGCCATCTCCTCTATCTCAAATTTAGTTCTTTCTGAGTGAACAAATATTTGATACTCTGGTGATCTGTGTAAATCTCACAAGTCACACCATAAAGATAATGCTGCCATTGCTTTAAAGCAAAGACCACTGCTGCCAATTCTAGATCATGGGTAGGGTAATTCAGCTCATTAGGCTTCACCTGACGTGAAGCATAAGCAATAACTTTCCCCCTCTGCATCAGAACACAACCCAACCCACGCAACGATGCATCACTATAGATTACCAAATCATTGGTACCCTCAGGAACTGTCAAAACAGGAGCAGTCACCAACTTTTCTTTCAACAGCTGAAAACTTCTCTCACATTCGTCAGACCACACAAATCTGACATTCTTCCGAATCAGCTTTGTCATAGGCAAAGCAATCTCCGAAAAGCCACGAATAAAGCGACAATAATATCCAGCCAAACCCAGAAAACTCCGGATCTCAGTCACACTAGACGATGCTGGCCAACTCACCACTGCCTCTATCTTTTTCAGATCCACACGGATGCCATCACTAGATATCACATGCCCCAAGAAAACCACACTCTTCAGCCAGAACTGGCACTTGCTGAACTTCCCAAATAACTGCTTCTCTCTCAAGGTCTGCAACACAGTCCTCAGGTGATGTTCATGTTCCTCCATAGTACGGGAGTAAACAAGAATATCATCAATAAAGACTACCACAAAAGAGTCCAAATAGGGTTAAAAAACTCGATTCATCAGATCCATGAAAACCGCAAGAGCATTTGTCAGCCCAAAAGGCATGACCAAAAACTCAAAGTGTCCGTACCTAGTACGAAAACTGTCTTCGGTACATCACTGTCTCTGATCTTCAACTGATGGTATCCAGATCTCAAATCAATCTTCGAGAAAATAGTTTCTCCTTGCAACTGATCAAATAAATCATCAATTCTGGGCAAAGGGTACTTGTTTTTAACAGTCATCCTATTCAGCTGCCGATAGTCAATACACATCCTCATGGAGCCATCTTTCTTCTTCACAAAGAGCACATGTGCACCCCATGGTGAAGAACTGGACTGAATAAAGCCCTTCTCCAAATACTCCCTCAACTGTACTTTCAGCTCATACAGCTCTGCCGGTGCCATTTTGTATGGCGCAATAGATATGGGGCTCACCCCAGGCACTAGCTCAATAGTGAACTCAATATCCCTATCGGGAACAACTCCTAGCAAATCATCTGGAAACACATCTTCAAATTCTTTCACTACTGGAATATCTGAAATATTCGTATCCACTTCTCGATCCTCAACAATATAGGCTAGATAGCCTTGACACCCTTTACTAAGGAGTGTCCTCGCACGCATACTAGAAATAAGGCAAGATTTGCCCACTTTCTTTTCACCCCAAATTTTTATGTTGGCCTCATCTGGAATAATAAATAGAACTTCTTTCGACAAACAATCGATCAAAGCATGATGTGCTGATAGGAAGTCCATACCCAAATAACATCAAAATCAGACATTGCCAACGGCACTAAGTCCACTGCAAGCCGCCTCCCCTCTACCTCTAGCGCACAATCAGGATAACAAGTATTCACTCTAACCGTCTCCCCCATAGGCGTGGATATGGCCAAAGTACAAGGTAAGACCACTGAAGGTCTATCAAGCATATGACCAAAAGATTCGGATATAAATGAATGAGTAAATCTAGAATCAAGAAGAATTCGGGCATAGAAACCCGAAATAAGAAAGGTACCTGTAACCACATCTGGTGCTGCCTCTGCCCCCTGACGTGTCATAGCAAAGACTCTTCCTGGAACAACAGCAGTACCCTGACCACGGCCCTGAACCACTGCCGCACTGCCCACTGAAGATGCTAGAGCACTACGATTTTTACCGCACTGATATGATTTGTGCCCCGTCTCACCACAAGCAAAGCATTTCACAACTGGCATCTCCGTCTTCTTTTCCGGACAATCACGGATCATATGACCCTCTCCACCACACTGGAAACAGCGATGACCTCCATTCTGCACACTAGCCCCAGAAAACTGACTGCCACTCTGACTGCCCTTCTCCCTCTGCCAATTCCTCTGCGATTTGGAGCCACTGTGCCCCTTGCCAGAAAAAGTCTTTCCATCACTGGTCGCCTTCCCCGACCAACCACCACTGGTCTTCCCCTTCTTGGCCATGTGATCGATCAAAGTCTGAACATCTTTGCCGGTCATCCTGGCCATCTTTACTAAGTCAGCATAGTCTATCTCCCTGAACTGAGTCAGGCGGGTCGCAATACTGGGAATCAGTCCCCCTCGAAACCTCTCACACCGTTTGGAATCAGTGTTTACCAGCTCCACTGCATATCGAGACAAAGCAGCAAACTTTATCTCATACTCATCTACTGACATACTTCCCTGTTTAAGATACAAGAAAGCATTCTCCTGCTTAGTACGATAACTCTCTGGGTAGAAATGATCGTTGAACCCTTTGATGAACAAATCCCAGGTGATAACCCTAGGAACTCCACCCTCCTCCACTGTAGTCAGCTGGAGGCTATAAACTTCCCACCATATTAGGGCCTCGCCCTTCGGATTGAAAGTCGCTAAATTGACTTTCTGTTCATCAGATGCGCCCATAGCACGCAGCACTCTTTCTATTCCTTTTAGCCACTCCTCTGATAAGACGGGAGATACTCCCCCACCAAACTCTGCCGGATACATCCGACGGAACCTCTCCAGCAAATTGGTTCCCGCTGCCCCCTCTCTCTGTGCAGTCTGCCGGACATACAGGATTTGGCAGCAAGGACCAATAGAATTTCAGGAGGGTTCCCAAGGAATGAAATGGGGTCAAAAGCTACTTCCCTTGGAAGGGAAAAAAGTATCGTTTGCACATGAGTTGGTTGTCCCTTGGGAGCACATGAGTTGGTTGTTCCTTGGGACCTTCCAACTGACATGGTTTTCCCTTAAAACCTTCCAAGAGCCAATGCATTCACAGTCACAATTTCTAACAACATGAAAAAAACTCAGATGTGCATAATAAAGATTTCATTACACACATGATGTTTTACGTGTCATGCCCCGGGTTTTCAAAACATTTATATTTTTTTAAAATGCAATAAAAGAATGATTAATTACTAAACCATATTTTATCAAACCATAGGACAAGGGGCCGTGAATTGCAAAACATACCTCTTTAAAATCATTTACATAAAACATGCGGAAATAGAATTACAACAACCCTTTACATGAACTTGCTTGCAATGAAATGATATTACAACTCTTTAAATAAAAAGGAATGCCCGTAGGCTACAAGGGGGAAAAGAGGGGAATTATTACAATGATACAAAAATGAAATACAATAGTATGCTCCTCACTGAAAGAAAGTAGAGCAAGTCTAATCCAACTCCCGCTACAAGCAATCAAATCAAGCGAATCTGCAAAGAACTGTAAAAGAAGGTTGAGTCATAAAGACCCAACAAATATGCACCTATCAAGTGCAAATGCAACTATAGTGACATGTGCAAGTGGTGTGAATCCCTACAATGCGATCCCAAGCATGCCATTTCTTCCACAATACCAACACCACTACCAAGTCACTCTTATTCACACAACTAGGCAACTCAAGCTAGTACAAACCGTAAGGGTCAAGGATCTCAATCGCGATCGCAACGACATGGTAAACTCTCACATTTCCTAGGGAGGACACTCCCAAGAACATAGCCCATACCTAGTGGCACTATAACCAACTATCACACACAAGTCACGTGTTGAGTCCAAGACCAATAGCAATTCCAAAACGTTACCAATTAGCTAATTCCACGACTTAGCTAAACGTCACCAACTAGCTAATTCCACGACTTAGCTAAACGTCACCAACTAGCTAATTCCACGACTTAGCTAAATTCCACACAATCCACCAAACCACTTCGGACTTCATTTCACCTCTCCTTTCCTCTATATACATATCTATATAGGTACACGTTGGTGAATTGATTTATCTTGCTTTAATAGTTTGTTCGACTCCCGGCTTAACATCACTTTGAAAACAACTCACACGAGTATCGGCCGCCTCACTAAATAAGGACCGGCTTACCCCAAACGCGGACTATCATTTGAAAGAGTCACATGAGTCTCAGCCGTCCCACGAGAAAGGACCGGCCTACCCCAAACATGGACCATAATTTTGAAAACGAATTTGGAAAACCGTTAAGCCCAGGATCGATTTAGAGTCTCCTTGGCAAGGACAAGGATCGACTTGCTCACGAAGTGCCATGAGGGATGCACTAACACACGAGGTGCCATGAGGAATGCACCCATTCACGAAGTGCCATGAGGAATGCACTATCACCCGAGGTGTCACGAGGAATGCACCGAATACGAGGTGTCATGGGGAATACACCAACCCACGACGTGACACGAGGGATGCACTACATCACAAACATTCAAAGACCACATCGTTTGGTCACTAAGTCATTAAGTCCACAAATTTATTGTTGATTTTAGTTGGTTGTTTAATATAGGTGAACTGAGTAGGTTTTTAAGTAGAAGTCGAAGGAGACAAATTCTCCATCAAGGGAAACGAATTTGCCTACGAGGGACGAGTTCCCAAATTGATGGTGACTAATTCACCCAAATCATTTCCACTACAAGCGTCGGTAGCCTTGGGACGAATTCCCTAACCTAGTATGACGAGTTCACACACACAAACCCAATTCTCTTCACCAAGGTATTTCAACAAACACCTAATGTGTACAAAGCACACAAGGGTCCTAGTCACCAAGGACACCTACACAATCACCCAATTTCCACTCACAAGCTCAATTCCACATACAAGGGCCTATGTAGGATCTAGTCACCCCACTAAACCATGAATCAAGGGCCACACATACAAGGGCCTAAGTAATATCTTCCACTCCATCCAAGGCCACACACAAGGGCCTAACCAAGATTCAACAATCCTAGGAAACCATGAACTACACATGTAAGCTACTCGGGCACTCTATCAAACACCTAGGGGGCACAAGATCACCGCTCAATTACACTAATTTACACCCTAGGACAAAAACCCCAATTCTCATCAAACTCCAATAATTGCTCAACACAAGTCCTAGGCACAAATTGACTATTGCACATCCTCACAATCACCAAGAATTACCAATTCCAATACAAGGATGAGTTCAATTTCATTTTATCAAACATGTAGATTTCATGATTTCCAAAATATGGGTTTTTAAGAAAACCTTTGATTCAATTCTTGTAAATCAAATTAGGTGACCTAACACAATCACACAAACACAAGATAGGTCGGAAACGCGGGCTGCTGGTGGGGATGTGCCCATTCTCCCTATTCTTCCGCTTTACAACCGGAATAAGGAACCTTCGAATTAACCCCGATGAAAAAATAGGGTTTGAGAGGACCATCAGCTAGCGGATCAGGGGCGTATTTACCTCAAGCTCCAACAATGGCGGAAACACTAGGTGAGGGTGTCTTGACTTCGGCACAAGCTATGCACATAAATGGGAAGATCAAGTTTGGGAGAATCAAAGACTCCAAAGAATCAACACAAGAAAACCATTCCCAAGAATGACTTACTCGAAACGTTTGGGGGAATACTTCGATACTTGGGTTGCCGGAAAGATCTAGCCACGGGGAGCAACCTTCCTTCTTGCCAAAACTCCAATGGGTGCTTGGAGGGTCCTCAAATGTTAGAGAGAAGGGAGACAAGAGAACTAGGGAGGTAGAGAGAGAGAAACGTGAAGGAGGAGGGTTAGGAACAAATGAACCCTTTAGGGTCTCATTAGGGAGCATAAGGATATATACTCAAACCCACAATGGACAAAAATACCCTTAAAATCCTTCCCAACAAAAGTTGTCCGGACACATCATTTCGATATATGCTCAAGCATATATCGAAATATATGCACCACAACCTACCTCTAAACGTGCATCATTTCGATATACACTGCCCTACATATCGAAATGTAAGGCCTCTCGTGCCACTCTTAACCGTGCATATATTTTGATATGCATGCAATGCATATCGAAATAGAAACTACACTGATCAAAATTTACAAAGAGATATATCGAAATACAGAAGGGTTTCATATCGAAATACACAAGAGGAAAATTTGATCAGTGAGCATTTCATATCGAAATGCAATCGGGATGAGGAACCAATCATATCGGAATGCACATCATTTCAATATAAACAAACCACCAGGCCTCATTTCGATATACATTCCCATTGTATATCGAAATGAGAAAGAAGGGAAAATGGGCAGAATGCGTTTCATATCGAAATATACTCACCCTATATCGAAATATAAGGGAATTTCAAGGATGATTAGGAATGTTTCGGCCATAACTTTCTCGTACGAACTTCGATTGAGGCGATTCAAGTTGCGTTAGATTCGTAATCGAATTCTCTACCACATACTAAGGTCAAACACCTTAAAATCGCGACGAGACTTTGAGATAAAAGCTAAATCAAGATTCACAATTTTATTTAAAAGCAAATCAAATTCTGGAAAATATAAGTTGGAAATACGGATCGCTACATCTCAACCACCTTAAAAGAATTTCGTCCCCGAAATTAACTAAGGTTAGAGGAATAAAGATCACGACCAAGGAATACCAAACTTGAGAAAAACTCCACATGCCACACAAAAGAATAAGAGGGACACTTCCCGATACGGTGGGGACACGTCGATACGAAAGGGACACGTCAGCGCAAGAAATTATCTCGCCAAAGGCACAAGGGACGGAGAATTTCACAACGAATTTACCTCCTCAAGAATAAGAAACCAACACTGGTTTTACAACAATATTCACAACGAAGAACAAATTGGTTTTACGATCGTTAACACTCCACTATCATTCCACAAACTCGCATACACACGATTCATAATTTCGTCACCCTACCCACTGGTACACACACATCCCCGCACACGTACCCAATGCGATAATCAAGTGACCACTACAATTCAAGTTCGAGAGGTGCCGACCGGACACTATTCTCAACCTAAATCATAGGGTCATCCTTATACCACACAATCAAAGAAACACACACACAGTCGATTCCACACTGAAGGTGTAGGAATAACCGACTCAATTACTCATTCCCAATATATAACAATCTACTCACGCTTAGGGCGCAAGGATGTGAATCTCCAAGAAAGCAAGAATGATTTCAAAGGATATATCAATCAATCAAGTGGAGAGCAACACCAAACTCGGCCATCACAATAGAAACAGGGTGGCACAAGACAACCAACACAACTCATCCACAATCCAAAAGGAGTGAGATCATAACTCAAAGCATCGAGGCATCAATTTATGGAGTATAATAACAAGAGACTTGCAACAAGAAGCACTCCAACTAAGTGACAAAGTCTCAACCGCAAAGGGCCACTACAAAAGATGTTCTTATAGGGAAATGACATTTAGAATGAAAACACACAATTCCAAACCGAGCTTACGATGCTACTAACAAATACCACAAGTTGGTAATCCCAACAACACGTAATACAATGTAGACAAACAAATACAAATAAGTCTACTAGGACGGAGAAACCGGCGGTTGAGGATCTGCCATAGCAATCGCGTACACTTTACCACGAGTCATCCGCTCCACTGGTTGCTTGCCTTTCTGAATCGAATCCTGACGTGCACCTCTAGAACTGGTTCCTCTCTCAAACTGAGGATTAGATGCAAACGACTAGTGATGATGCTGACTCTGATTTCCTTGCTGGAGATGCTCAACTCTAGGCCCAACCGACGAGTGACGCCCGACTGACATCTCTCCTGGGTTGCCTCTCCTTTGTGGGCAAATTCTTCCCACATGCCCTGACTAGCCACACTCAAAATAAGTAACTTGGGGACACTGAGACCGGTAATTCCCTTCCTGATGGCAATGATGACAAACAAGCTGGCTCCGGGATAGCTCTTCTGCCACACCAACACTAACAAGGGACTGAGAACCCTGCTGACTCCGAGAAAAAGAATGATCTCTAAGCCGCTTCCTCACAAAACTGCCTGAAGACGACGTGGAGTTTGAATCAAAGGACTGTCGACGAGGTTCCCACACTCTGACTTCTTTTTCTTCTTCCTGGCAAAAAGACTCAATAGCCCTACAGTAATCCAACATAGTGGCAAACGAATGAATACACTGCCCAACGATGAGTCTCTGGATGGAGAGACGAAGACCCCGCTCGAACCTCTTGCACTTGCGATCCTCCGAACTAACCAACTCGGGAGCAAAACGGGACAAGGACTGGAATTTGATCGCGTACTGGGAGACCATCATGTCACCCTGCTGCAACAACTCAAACTGCATCCGCAACTGCTCGCGAAAAGAGTCCGAAATATACCGATCCTCGAAGATAGAAACGAACTTCTCCCACGATATAGCACCAACCTCTTCATCTACTAATCCCGGATTTGCAACTCTAGCCAATCTCTGCGCATCTTTCTTGGCTTCAACAATGGAATTCCACCATTCTCCGGCTTCACCAACCAACTGATAGGATGCAAAAGACACTCGCAACTCATCCTCAACGATGTGAAGGGTATCCAATGCCTTACAAATCCCGGAGAGCCAATGATTGGCCTCGATAGGCTCACCCTCTCCATTGAAACTAGGAGGGTTCACAACACGGAACTCGTGCAAAGCCTCCATCACATGGCTAACACCTCTAGCCCTGGGGGCTTGAACTGCTCTAGTGGCCTCAACCATTGCCTCGGCAAGCTGCCTTACAAACAATCTAGGATCCACTGCCTCTTCTTGACCCACTTCAACATGTTCCTCTTCACAAACCTCTTCCATCGGAACTTCTCGATGCTCCTGACGAGCTCTACGGTCTCTATGACGACCAACCATATTGGCAATCGAAGCAACTAGCGATGATAAATCCTAGCAATCACATAAACAACACATTTACAACATGAACCACAATAATACTATGCTCATACATCTCCAAACACAAACTATAAGCCAAGCTATATTGTATGCTAGGAAACATAGCCATATGTCAATCATACATACACATCCACATATAAAATCTCCTATACATATATCAGCGGAAACTAAACTCATCCGTGTACAATACCAACTCCTATGCCTCAAACAAGGGCATACTAATGACAACCTACTATGCCTCAAACAAGGGCATACTAATGCCATGCAACTCTCAATGCATGCAAACACAAACAAAAGACTCCACGGAAAGCACATGAAAAACCCATTGAAACTAAAAGTTACCCTAAGGTTCCAAGGTTTTTGAACGAAAGCTTTGATACCAAGTTCTCATGCCCCAGGTTTTTAAACCATTTATATTTTTTTAAATGCAATAAAAGAATGATTAATTACTAAACCACATTTTATCAAACCACAGGACAAGGGGCCGTGAATTGCAAAACATACCTCTTTAAAATCATTTACATAAAACATGCAGAAATAGAATTACAACAACCCTTTACATGAACTTGCTTGCAATGAAATGATATTACAACTCTTTAAATAAAAGGGAATGCTCATAGGCTACAAGGGGGAAAAGAGGGGAATTATTACAATGATACAAAAATGAAATACAACAGTATGCTCCTCACTGAAAGAAAGTAGAGCAAGTCTAATCCAACTCTCGCTACAAGCAATCAAACCAAGAGAACCTGCAAAGAACTGTAAAAGAAGGTTGAATCATAAAGATCCAGCAAATATGCACCTATCAAGTGCAAATGCAACTATGGTGACATGTGCAAGTGGTGTGAATCCCTACAATGCGATCCCAAGCATGCCATTTCTTCCACAATACCAACACCACTACCAAGTCACTCTTATCCACACAACTAGGCAACTCAAGCTAGTACAAACCGTAAGGGTCAAGGATCTCAATCGCGATCGCAACGACATGGTAAAATATCACATTTCCTAGGGAGGACACTCCCAAGAACACAGACCATACCTAGTGGCACTATAACCAACTATCACACACAAGTCACGTGTTCAGTCCAAGACCAATAGCAATTCCAAAATGTTACCAATTAGCTAATTCCACGACTTAGCTAAATGTCACCAACTAGCTAATTCCACGACTTAGCTAAATTCCACACAATCCACCAAACCACTTCGGACTTCATCTCACCTCTCCTTTCCTCTATATACATATCTATATAGGTACACGTTGGTGAATTGATTTATCTTGTTTTAATAGTTTGTTCGACTCCCGGCTTAACATCACTTTGAAAACAAGTCACACGAGTATCGTACGCCTCACTAAATAAGGACCGGCTTACCCCAAATGCGGACTATCATTTGAAAGAGTCACATGAGTCTCAGCCGTTCCACGAGAAAGGACCGGCCTACCCCAAACATGGACCATCATTTTGAAAACTAATTTGAAAAACCGTTAAGCCCGGGATCGATTTAGAGTCTCCTTAGCGAGGACAAGGATCGACTTGCTCACGAAGTCCCACGAGGGATGCACTAACACATGAGGTGCCATGAGGAATGCACCCACTCACGAAGTGCCATGAGGAATGCACTGTCACCCGAGGTGCCACGAGGAATGCACCGAATACGAGGTGTCATGGGGAATACACCAACTCACGACGTGCGACGAGGGATGCACTACATCACAAACATTCAAAGACCACATCGTTTGGTCACTAAGTCATCAAGTCCACAAATTTATTGTTGATTTTAGTTGGTTGTTTAATATAGGTGAATTGAGTAGCTTTTTAAGTACGAGTCGAAGGAGACGAATTCTCCATCAAGGGCAATGAATTTGCCTACGAGGGACGAGTTCCCAAATTGATGGTGACTAATTCACCCAAATCGTTTCCACTACAAGTGTCGGTAGCCTAGGGACGAATTCCCTAACCTAGTGTGACGAGTTCACACACAAAAACCCAATTCTCTTCACCAAGGCATTTCAACAAACACCTAATGTGCACAAAGCACACAAGGGTCCTAGTCACCAAGGACACATACACAATCACCCAATTTCCACTCACAAGCTCAATGCCACATACAAGGACCTATGTAGGATCTAGTCACCCCACTAAACCATGAATCAAGGGCCACACATACGAGGACCTAAGTAATATCTTCCACTCTATCCAAGGCCACACACAAGGGCCTAACCAAGATTTGACAATCCTAAGAAACCATGAACTACACATGTAAGCTACTCGGGCACTCTATCAAACACCTAGGGGGAACAAGATCACCGCTCAATTACACTAATTTACACCCTAGGACAAAAACCCCCAATTCTCATCAAACTCCATTAATTGCTCAACACAAGTCCTAGGCACAAATTGACTATTACACATCCTCACAATCACCAAGAATTACCAATTCCAATGCAAGGATGAGTTCAATTTTATTTTATTAAACATGTAGATTTCATGATTTCCAAAACATGGGTTTTTAAGAAAACCTTTGATTCAATTCTTGTAAATCAAATTAGGTGACCTAACACAATCACACAAACACAAGATAGGGGCGTATTTACCTCAAGCTCCAACAATGGCGGAAACCCTAGGTGAGGGTGTCTTGACACCGACACAAGCTATGCACATAAATGGGGAGATCAAGTTTGGGAGAATCAAAGACTCCAAAGAATCAACACAAGAAAACCATTCCCAAGAATGACTTACTCGAAAATTTTGGGGGAATGCTTCGATACTTGGGTTGACGGAAAGATCTAGCCGCGGGGAGCAACCTTCCTTCTTGCTAAAACTCCAATGGGTGCTTGGAGGGTCCTCAAATGTTAGAAAGAAGGGAGAGAAGAGAACTAGGGAGGTAGAGAGAGAGAAACGTGAAGGAGGAGGGTTAGGAACAAATGAACCCTTTAGGGTCTCATTAGGGAGCATAAGGATATATACTCAAACTCACAATGGACAAAAATACCCATAAAATCCTTCCCAACAAATGCTGTCCGGACACATCATTTCGATATATGCTCAAGCATATATCGAAATATATGCACCACAGCCTACCTCTAAACGTGCATCATTTCGATATACATTGCCCTACATATCGAAATGTAAGGCCTCTCGGGCCACTCTTAACCGTGCATATATTTTGATATGCATGCAATGCATATTGAAATAGAAACTACACTGATCAAAATTTACAAAGAGACATATCGAAATACAGAAGGGTATCATATCGAAATACACAAGAGGAAAATTTGATTAGTATGCATTTCATATCGAAATGCAATCGGGATGAGGGACCAATCATATCGGAATGCACATCATTTCAATATAAACAAACCTCCAGGCCTCATTTTGATATACATTCCCATTGTATATCGAAATGAGCAAGAAGGGAAAACGAGCAGAATGCGTTTCATATCGAAATATACTCACCTTATATCGAAATATAAGGGAATTTCAAGGATGATTAGGAATGTTTCGGCCATAACTTCCTCGTACGAACTCCGATTGAGGCGATTCAAGTTGCATTCTATTCGTAATCGAATTCTCTACCACATACTAGGGTCAAACACCTTAAAATCGCGACGAGACTTTGAGATAAAAGCTAAATCAAGATTCACAATTTTATTTAAAAGCAAATCAAATTCTGGAAAATATAAGTTGGAAATACGGATCGCTACATTACGTATTACAAGTTTTCATGGCTGTTACAAAAGAGTACATCAAAGCTAGCTAGTCGACTAAGCCATCCAAGCTAAGCCTACTCCTCCTACCTTGGAAAGTTTTTTATAGAAACACATAAGCATTATGCTAGTGTGAATTAAAATATGACAGAGCTATTAGTTTCATGGACAAACATTCCAGCTTTTCGAAGCAAGTCACAAGATAATAAGTGGCTCAATAGCCCAGAATCTCATAATAAGTATCTTGCCACACAAGGGCCTATTGGATTTTCATCATCTTCCATACATTATTATTGTCCGCATCCAATATGTTTTAGTATTAGTGGCGCTATCACATTTTCGCAAGTCATCCACGATACTAGTACATGAGGAAACAGTCCTCAATTCAATCAATATGTAGTGGCGTGATTTCACCTAAAAGTGTGTGGTTATCATCCCAACCTTATAGTCATCATTGTCCTATTGGTATGAGACTCCACCCGCAGCAGTCAGACCACTATGTACATTCTAATACCATAATCATGTCATGTGCATGCCATTAATCAAACAAAACATTTTCATTCTTCGTTTATGTATATAAAAGGGAATTTTTATACTTTATCCATTTTCTTTGGAAAACACAACATAATAGCATAGGAAGCTCAATATCCATAAAAGTATTTGCCAAAAATGATCAAGTATGTTCACATAAATACGAGTAATTAAGGAATATAGAGATTTACCTAATTGGTTATGTGGGTTCCTGGACCATGACCTTGTCTTCTCACTGAATTCGAATACGAACAACTGCTAATGGGCTCTTCCTGCAACCACAGAGAACTGTTAGAACTGCCCGGCACTATCCATCGGAATGACCCTCCGATGCCAAAGTCAGATGAGTGTATATGAGAGACTAAAGTAGCAACGCAAGAGCTATTAAAACCAGAAGAATCGAGAGATTACTCAATCTCACACTGTTCATATTTTTAGGATTCCCGTAGCACCCAATCCAACACCATTATCGGTAACCATCCCGAATAATCCATCGTAATATCCGGGAGTGTCCAAGCTTTCCATTATGATCAAGATGGGATAATGTGTGATCCAGTAGCAATCTGTACGAAGGTGTATTGATAAGGTGATTCGTATCTTGCCCGTTGGGCCGTAGTTTGGAGACCATTAGTGTTGTACTATAATAGATTCAACTCGATCGCAACCCCTTGCCTTGTCCTGACCCAATGGTCTGGTGCAAGATAACCTACCAGGTTACCTTAGCACTGCATTGTCGTATGACCCAAACAGTATGCTGGGCCGGTAGCCCACCAGTTGGCCCAACCAACCTACACAGCCCATATTGGGCCTGCCCCCGACAGACTTTCTCATTGATCCAACCTATAGGCCATGCATGGTTCGGTTACCACAATAGCCCCTCAATACTTACAGCCAAACTAGACGCAAGTATTGAGTTTGTACTCTGGATAAGTACCGAACCATTCCTGTCTTTCGGCCCAGCTGACCACCATGGTTCGGGAGCATCCTGTCTTCGATGGTCGTATCATGAGCCCCCAACTCATCGATCATCCGATGTTCGAACCCCCAGGCATGTGCCCCGTCCGATGGTCACAATTCATCTTCTAGAACCTTCCGGACACATGTCCTTATCCCAGAGATTGTACATTGATAAATGTGCCCGTCTATTTTTTGAATTCCAAACAGTAGCCAATTGCTTATATAAGCCCGAAGCTCCTTCATTTTTATCCTGTCACGATTCAAAGCTCAGCAATAGTTGTCAATTTGCAATCCAGACTTCCTTGACCTCTTTTTCCAGCTCCTCAACACTTCGAATCATCTTCAACCAAGGTAATTTTTATTTCTGCACATCATACGACCCTTTTTTCTTTGAATTGGCGGCAGAAATGCCCCCCTTCTGTACATGGACAATCCCTGCACAAGGTAGCATCACCTAGGGCATAGTAGCATTACTATAGTGACCATTCTGTCACCCCTTCACCGGACCGTGGTCTCTGATCCTCTTCCCCTCCTGATAGGTATGCTAACATACCTATTTGTATGCCTTAACTATACAAGTTGTTAGTCCTCGTTATCTAATAAACATTGCGGTGTTTTGGAGCAAAGTCGACTTTCCAGGAACTAAACCGAAAACGTGCTAATAATGCTCAGTTGAACCAACTAAGGTCAAAAGAATGAAGTTGATGCGAGGCCTTGAATAGGATGACGAGTTGAACAATATCGAAGAAGGCCAAAGCATGAAAATAAATCCAAAGAACAAATAAAAACAAGAGAAAAGAATCAACACTGGCACACCCGTAACCTGTTGCGCCTATTTAAAGCGCAACCGGTAGCGCTAGAATTGCAGGTGTAACACCCCGTATTTTTAAGTCAAACTTTTCCAACATATTTTTTTTTTGAAATGAAGTAAACACAAACATAGGGGAGTTAATAGTCATCGTATAGTAGCATTGCAGTTGAAGTTCTCATTACATTAATCTTGATACAATGTACAAAACT
>NMUG010000805.1:0-20124 GCA_002855965.1 Monotropa hypopitys | reverse complement strand
CGGGGCCTTTTAGAACAGTGCAATTAATTGTGGGGACTATAAATAGAATCTTAGAGCTCGAATTAGATACAGAACATTAGGTTTTCTTTCTCTCTCTACCTCCCTAACTCTTTTCTCTTAAGTTTTAGGTGCTATTTTGGCTTGGATTCTCTCAAGGATTGAAGGTTTGTTGCTTCTTAATCTTGTAAGGTATTTCATTTACTCTCTACTTCCTTAAGTTTAACATAGTTGTTCATTATGTTTGTGTTCTCCATGTTTTTCTCTTTAATGCTCTCTTTCTCCCTCATGATGAGTGAGTAGTGATTGTGTGGGTAGGAGGTTATGGGATGGATAATCACCATAACCTTGGGGGAACCTCCTTTCTCATTTAATGGTCATTTAATGTATGTTCTAGGACTTTAACCTAGAATTCATTTATTGCTCAAGGCTAGGGGTTGTTAACCCTCTTGATGGAATGTAGGCATGGGTTTTACTTCTTGACACATTCCATGTTTTAGGCTATGTCCCCCAAGTGTTTGACTAAATATTTCAAAGAATCCAAAATGTGAGAGTTTTTCTACTCTTCACATTTGTGTATTATTGGAAGAAGGAAGTGAGCCCAAGGATGGGGTGTTAGGATTCACTAACTTTACCTACTATTAATTTATAGTCAATTTCAATCTCATTCTTAATTTAGACTTAGTCCTAATCCCCAATTTGACTTTGGAAGTTGGCGGTCTTAATAGTGGACTTTTATCTTCCCCTAGTAACTATTGATATAGACCTTTTTAACCTTGTGGATCGACTTCGGACTTCCAAGTATTATGTTATGCTCGACATAAGCCCTACGCTTGGGGATAAACCACTTTTTAGACTACTTTTGTGAGCAAAATTCACCTCCCCATGTGAGGGTCGGCGGTCGCACTTGTGGGGAGTGTTAGAATTTGTCCCACGTTGAATAATTATTACTTCCAAAACTAGTACATGCGTTTGGACAGCCTCTTCACTCATTGTCAAATGTTTTTTAGTTTGATTTTTTAACAAACACCATCAATGATAGAAAGTAGAGGACAAAATCATTCACCTCCTTATCAGTAACAATTTTGAGGAAATTGAACTTGAAAAAATCAAAGCCACAAAAGCAATTGACAAATTATGAAAGTGAAATGAGCAACACGAGGGAGGGAACAATCACCCACCACCAAACATCCTACCAAAATGGATAGTATACTCATTAGGCCATCCATTACCCCCATTAAGACGTCTAGTAAAAACTTAAGATATGAACTCCCAAGGAGAAACGGTATTCCATAAGCTGGCCACTTGAGAGTCTCGCACCCAGTCATTAACATCAATCCAAAACCTTGCCTCTAATGACATAATACTCAGAAGATTCTGCCTACGATTTGCCTGTCAAACAGTCATCGGGTTTCTATTTTAGTTTATACAGTAAATATAGTTGTTTCTTTTTAAAAAGGCAATTCCTATGGATTTTGAATGCCCAGATCAGTTCACAACCATCTAATTCCACTATTAGTACATTGAATAACTCCTTAAAAACACATTTCAAAACAACAAAAAATGTTGGACTTTTATCTGAAAATTGAACTAGGGTCTCAGGTATGACATCTGATAAACTTAACCAAAAAAACAGTTTGCATTTTCCATGAAACTAGTTATCAGCACCAAAAAATTACACAGAAAGCAATCAAAAGATAGACAAAGTAATATTACCATATCAGTTAAAATATTCTTCCCAAAAACCAAAGCATCCCCTGAGGTGGGACGAAGAAGGCCAGCAAGCATTGAAATTGTCGTGCTCTTACCAGCTCCATTATGTCCTTCACATACAATTCACAAGCAGATCAATAAATGGGACACAATGCAAGGGTGATATATATAAAAAGGATAGAGACAATGAAAACAAAATGCCAAAATTTTGTACCAAATACAAAACAATTCATGAGTCGCTAACTTCTTTGTTTTAGCTTAATAATGGTTAAATTTCTGTCTTGATTCACCTACCACATTAACCTTCTTCACTGCAACGCATCCAATAGCATATCAGGTATCTCCTCTCAGAAAAAGAAAATAAACCATGCATCATTTCTTAACATTAAATTTGATGTGTCATTGTCATCCTATGAAGCACGAACACCTTGCCAGAGGTCTCGTTCTGATGTTGGGCACTTGTCATGTGAATATAGTAGTATTCAGTGCTTATGGTATCTTGGTTATTTCCCTTTATCTTAAAGGTGTATAGTTTTTAGAATGTTTACTTTATGTTGTTAGGGTTTGCCTATATAACTATGTTGTTGATTGTAAATTTAACATGCTGAAATGGAACTGTATTTTAGTTTCTCTCCCTATTTTCACATGTATTAGAGCAAATCAATAGGTTAAGACCTATCTGATTCTCGTTCACATGCGGGCAGCCTGGCAGTTGGAGAAAAAAGGAAGGGAAACATTAAAAATTATGTATTTAAGATCAGATTTGATGTGCCGGCGTCGTCCTATGAAGCACGAACACGTCGGAGGTCCCATTCCGTTGTTAGGCACTTGTCGTGTGAATGTAGTAGTATTCACTGCTTATGGTACAGTATTTAGTGTTTTTTGCTTTTTTGGTTATTTCTCTTCTATAATAAATGTCATAGAGTTTGGGCGTTACTAAGGTCACTTTATGTTGTTAGGGCTTTCCTATACAACTAAGTTGTTGCCTTGAAACATAATATTCTAAAATGCAATTGTCATTTTGTGTCTCTCCCTATTTTCACATGGTACTAGAGCAATATTAAAACCTTCTGTATCTCACTCCGTGGTGAGCGGCCTCCGACTTTACATTGTATGCCGGAGCAGGGCGGAGGGAGTAAGGTACAAGTGGGTCAACTGACAACATTCACTTCTACTTCTTGCTAGGGAAATTGGCAGTTCGTAGCTAAATTTTACTACTTTGACCCCACAAAAAATATTTAATTTGTGGATTCTACAAAAGCATCCATACTCAGGGAAACATTGTCGGACACTCAACTCTATGAAACAATGATAAAAGAAAATCTTGAACCATGCAAAGTGGTCTACTCCACACAATCCAAATAACCCACAGGCAGAGCAGGGGGCACAAATGTCTACCAACCCTTCCACCATTCAAGACAAAATATACAATATAGCATAACTCATGTGGTCCCCAATCATTGATGGTATGGGCGGAATAAGGATTGGACACAGACCTAACCTTTTTCAACATACACAAAGTGGTTTCTCTCATAAAATCATTGAAATAGTAGTCTCTCTATACCATCAAAAGCTGAGGAGCTAAAGAAACGTTTTGTTCCAAAATCATGCCCCCAAATCAAAGCCAAAAGACATTAGAGAGGGTATACCCATAGACCCAAATCACTTTATGTGTACATTATCATGCTTCCTTCATTCGGCATCCAGAATATCGGTATTACACACATTCAAGACAAAAAAACATAAACTTTAACAAGAAAATTAAACGCAAGATACTTCTGCCTTAATTCTGAAAGTACTACCAATTCAACAGAATGAGAGTATGTTGCATCCTGTACATTCTTAGAAATTATGTCACGAAAGCTAAGAAAACCATACTCAGACTAACAATAGATAGAGGAAATTATGTTATTTCTTTCTTTTCTACTTGCAACAGTACCTACCTAGCAGTGAGAGAATCTGATTTTCGTATAAGGTGAGCTGTAAAGACTTCACAGCACAACACATCCCCTTCTTATTATTGTACATCTTCATCAGATTCCTAATCCGGATGCATCTGAGAGTGCAATAGCAAATGTCAGGGGAAAAAGTAACCCTGAACTGCAATTGTGGTACTGCGGCATATTTTGGACATTCTACCTTCCATCAAGCTCTTGTTGCTTCATTTCCAAGCTTATCGCTTCCACAACAGCTTCAGAAACATCATTTCCAGTAAAACAGTCACTTCCCGTGGAAACATCTGAGATGCAAGCAGAATGTTCACTGGTACTTTTCTTTCTTCCAAAACACTTGTGAAATAAAAAATTCCAAGGACGGCGGACTCCATTCTCCGTTGGAAGGACCTAAGTAAAATGAAAAAATTTCAAAATTGTCGCAGACAAGGTAGTACAATAAAACAGAGCACACTAAACATAAGGAAGATTGTTAAGTTAGGGGTGTATTTGTTATCTTCTTTGTACATAAGGGTAAAATAGCCAAGTAAATTTAATCATTGGATATATACTCAATTGTAGAGTGGAAATTCTAGTTGTGAGGGCATTTTCTCCTTAATAGTTTTCTCTCTCTGAAAATATTTACACGGTATTAGAGTGTCGTCAACCCTAGCTGCCGTTTTTTCCGATTGCCCTCGTCTGGCCTCCAGCGTTGTCGCCCTCGCTCTTCGTTTCGCCCGGCCCTGTCCTCGTCTGTTCTCTTCGTTTTGGGAATACATGAACAAGAGGCGTTTTTTGGGTTGCATACGAACAAGAGGCGTTTTGGGTTGTTGTCGCCCACCGCTCGCGGTCGCCCCCAGCTAGCCATCGTCCTCCGCTCGTCGCCGTCGGAGCCTTGTGTGGTTCATGCGACCTTCAGACGGCCATTTTCAGATCTGTATAGGAAGAGTATCTATTATCCAGGGAGAAAGGTTGGAGGCGGTTGCAAGTTCTTTGCGACCACCACTGCCGTCGTCTCCAACCATTGGTGACCTCCAATGATATTTTTTTGTTACCAGATCTTTTTTTTAGGCTCCTGGTTTTCCCTTTGAGTTTCGAGAACCAGTTTTTTTCCAGCAACGTTCGTCGTCCTCCGGCGAGGTTATCACGCCTCCGACAAGATTGTTTTTGTTGTGTTTATCTCTGTTTCACACTCAAAGTTGGCTGATTGCTCAACTTGCTCTTGATTTGGGGTCCTTTAATATGATTCGGAGCATATAGCGCTTGTTATTGGTGCTTGATTACTTGTGTATTGTTGAAGTTTGCGGTCCCGATTGTTGGTTTTTTTGGAGATTGTATTGTTATGGCGAGTAATTTCAAACATGTTCCAACCGGCCCTCTTTCTCAGGGGGAGTTGCAAACTCTCGGGTAATTAATGATCAGGCTTGACACTCCATCTACCATGGCTTCTACCTTCACAATGCATTTTGCTCACACCGGAATTCAAGTAAATAACTCCTCTCTTTCATGGATCATCGATTCTGGTGCTACACATCACATGACAGGTTGTTCATTCTTATTTGATTCGCATTCAATATATTCTGGTATGAACAAAGTTCGGGTAGCTGATGGGTCCTTAACGCCTATTTCTGGGCATTGTTCCATCCGCTACTCTCCTACTATATCTCTTTCTTCAGTTCTTCATGTCCTACTTTTTCCCTCCAACCTTCTTTCCGTTAGTATCCTGACTCGTTCTCTAAATTGTTCAGTGACATTCTTTTCTACACATTGTGTCTTTCAGGAACTGGCAACGGGGAGAGTGATTTGCAGTGGTAAAACACAAAATGGTTTACACTTTTTGGAATCGACACCTAGTCTGGTTGGTCCACCTTTGTCATTTGGACAAACTCTTGAAACTAATGTGGGTTCTGCTCTTTCTTTATTACATCAGTGGCACCAGAGATTGTGTCACCCTTCTTTTGGTATTTTAGAATGACTTTTTCCTTGTTTAACTAAACAATGTCCTAAGAGTCAGTTTTTTGTGAAGCAATCGAACTTGCAAAACATCAACGTTCCTTTTATGCTCCAGTTAATCAAAGAAGTGCTTCCCCATTTATGGTTATACACTCTGATGTTTGGGATCCTTCTCCCGCCACCTCTCTTTTAGGTTATCGATGGTTCGTCACTTCTACTGATTGTTATTCTCGGGTCACTTGGGTGTATTTGCTTAAAGCTAAAAATGAAATTTTTTCATGCTTAAAATCCTTTCATAGAATGGTGTATACCCAATTTGACGCAAAAATTAAGGTTTTTCGTAGTAATAAAGGGACAGAGTACATTAATGGTTCTTTTCGGGCATATCTTGAAAAAATGGCATTCTTTATCAGACCACTTGTGTTGGCACTCCACAATATAATGAAGTTGATGAACGCAAAAATTGTCATCTTGCTGAGGTAGCCAGCTCTCTTTTGTTTACCATGCATGTTCCCAAACATTTTTGGGGAGAGTCAGTTCTTACTGCTGCTTACCTCATCAACCGCATGTCATCAAGTGTTCTTCAATTCCAGGCTCCTCTTAGTGTTCTCCCTATAGATTCTCGGGCCTCTTCTCTTCCACCAGAGATTTTTGGTTGCATCAATTTTGTTCATGTCCCTAAATCCGGGTGGCAAGTTAGATCCCAAAGCCCGCAGGTGTATTTTCCTTGGCCATTCTCCCACCCAAAAAGGTTACAAATGCTATGACCCTCATTCTCTCAAAATGTTTGTATTTATGGATGTCACTTTTTGGAAAACCAAGCCCTTTTACTCTCTTCCCTCTTTATCTCTTCGGGAAGAGAATCATGATATCCGGAAAGAGATGATGAGAGAGGATGAGAGGCTGACAACTTGTATTCCAGAGTCTTGGTTATACTTTCCAACCTCTTGTCATCGTGAGGGGAAGAGGAAATTTTGATGAGATTGGGGAGTCACAAAATTCTGAGAAGGGAGAGGAACCAACATCTGTGACAAGAGCTGATTATTACATTGTTGGACGACTGGATACGTCAAATTTAAAGACTTTTGCCCGACGAGAAAAGGGTAAGTCTACTTGTGTTGTACCACTTTGTCAATAAATTTCACATGCGCCAGTTTCTGACTCTCCAGCTGACTTATCTGGTAATGATCCTTTCTCTCCCGATTCTTATGATATTTATACTCTTACAGTTTTTTATAATCTTGATGCTCCGATTGCTCTTAGAAAAGGAGTCAGAACATGTGTCTAACATCTCATCTCTCAGTTTGTCTCATATTCCCATTTATCTCCTTCATTTCGTGTGTTTGTCTCTTCTCTCTCTTTTGTATATATTGCACAGGATTGGAAGGATGCTATCACAATAACTAAGTGGAAAGAGGCTATGGTAGAGGAGATGACATCCTTAAAGAAAAGTGGCACATGGGAATTAGTCTCTTCCCAAAGGAAAGAAATCAGTGGATTGTAAATGGTTATTCATTGTAAAGCACAAGGAAGATGGGACAATTGAGAGGTATAAAGTTAGGCTTGTTGCTAAGGGCTTTTCTCAAACATATGGCATTGATTATGAGGAGACATTTGCTCTGGTGGCAAAAATGAATTCCATCCGGGCTTTGCTATCTTGTCTTGCTAATCTGAATTGGCCTATTCAGCAGTTTGATGTAAAGAATACATTTCTTCATGGTGATCTAGAAGAGGAAATGTACATGGATATACTTCTTGGCTTTTCTTCTCGTGTTACAGCAAGAAAGGTATCTAGTCTGAGAAATACGCTCTATGGCTTAAAGCAATCACCTAGAGCATGGTTTGATCGATTCTTCAAAGCCATGTTGAGATTTGGTTACAAGCAAAGTCATGCTGATCACACCATGTTTGTCAAGAGATGTAATGGTAAGATAGCTATTCTTATTGTCTATGTATATGACATAAATATGACAGGTGATGATGTGGATGAGATTACTAATCTCAAAGGTCTCCTTGCTCGAGAATTTACGATTAAGGATTTGGTACCAATGTGATACTTTCTTGGAATAGAGGTGGCTAGATCAAAGAAAGGGATCTTTATTTCCTAAAGAAAGTATATTCTTGATCTCTTGGAGGAAACAGGTATGTTGGGATGTAAGCCAGCAAACTCGCCCATTGTAACCAATCATCATCTTGGTAGTAGTGAGGGGGGAGCCTACAGACAAGGGGAGATATCAGAGAATAGTGGGCTGTTTGATATACTTGTCTCACGCTAGACCAGATATTTTTTATGTGGTGGGTGTTGTCAGTCAGTTTATGCATGATCATCGCACTACACATCTTAATGCAGTTTACCGTATCTTGAGATATCTTAAATATGCCCCAGGAAAAGGTATTTTATTTTCCAATCATGGTCACTTGAATTTGGAAGCTTTTACTGATGCAGAATGAGCAGGATCAATTGATAACAGACGATCCACATCTGGCTACTGCACATTCCTTGGAAGGAATTTGATCACGTGGAGAAGTAAGAAGCAATCGGGTGGTAGCACGACCCAAAAGCTAAATACAGAGCTATGGCGCATGGTGTTTGTGATCACGTGGGGATTCCTAGTATAGGTTCCATGAAGCTTTACTCTGATAATAAGATGGCCATCAACATTGCTCATAACCCTGTTCAACATGACCGTACTAAGCACATAGAGATTAACAGACACTTCATCTAGGAAAAGTTGAGTAGTTGTTTGATATGTATGCCCTTTGTAAGGTCGTGTAACGACCCGCTCTCACCCTGCACAATATTGTCCGCTTTGGTCGCCAAGTCCCAATGGACTTCCCAGGAGGTCACCCATCCTTGGACTAATCCAGGACTAGCACGCTTAACTGGGATGTTCCAATGGGCTTTGACGCCCGCACGGCTTTAAAAGGCCTTGTGCAAGGTAGGTTCATGATCTATTATTTATAGTACACACAACTTACATCCACCAAGTGATGTGGGAGTTGTCCACTGACCCGGATCTCCCATCTGAGACTCCAGTTAACACCTTAGACTGGGGTGTCACAGGTCGCATGATCAATTAGCCAATAGATATGTATGCCCTTTGAGTATATATACAATTAGCCGATATTTTCACGAAGGGACTCAGTAGTAAAGTTTTTCACCTCATTGTATTCAAGTTGGGCAAGATAGATATCTTTGCACCAACTTGAGGGGGAGTGTTAATTTAGGGATGTATTTGTTATCTTCTTTGTACATAAGGGTAAAATAGTCATGTAAATTTAATCATTGTATATATACTCAATTGTATAGTGGAATCCCTAGTTGTAAGGGCATTTTCTCCTAAATAGTTTTCTCTCTCTGAAATATGTACAAAGATCAAACGAAATCGAAAGTGCTCTCAGGAAGATACAAGGTAAAAAATCGACACACCAGAGCCCAGACAGCAAAAGCTCATAAACAATAATTTGAAAGTTGGGGCAAACAATAAGAAAGCTGTCTCACTAAAGGTATCAAAAGTAGAAACAGAATACCGCTTGTTATTTAGCAATTCGATAAGATCTCCTTACCAAAAAATGAATCAGAAAACATATTTAATAGGATTACTTGCAAATAATCAACACAAGAAGTAGTTCAGTTCTAGTTACCAACATTAAACTAAGAAAGAAAAAAAAGCTAGCCAATGCACAAGACTTCCCACTACTGCAGGGTCTGGGGAATGGTCGAATGTACGAAAAACATTCCACACCAAAGGAGAAACAAATAATAATACTAATAAAGTTTCAAAGGTATACCTTATCTAGGTAAAGACCAATCCCGCAATACAAAAGTGTGTCAACCAACATCATCAGGAGGCAGACCATAAAATTCACTCCAGATGATGCCTGCAGAAATCAAACCGCACTGCATTTCAACAAACAGTAAAGATATCTCAAACAAAAGCACAAACCATCAGTACACAACATACCTGCCATATGTTGCTCCAACGAAGTCCAACATGAGCACGCTCATAGTCAGCGAAGTTAACCGAACCTAAAGCAAATGCTGTTGGTGAAAGCAAAGAAGTAATAATTTTTAATATCCTGCATGAATACAATATAGGTTATCATATGTGCATCACAGAAAGAAAAAAATTAATAGGTAGATTCAACATAGTACTCACATAGGACCAGCCTGATCATTGACAGTATAGTAAGGGAAGAAGGCCCCAAGAAACGAAAGGGTACCAACTGCCACAGCTGTTTTTGCTCGTGTGAAGAATGTAGATATCAAAAAAGACAGCATTATTGCACTGAGACCAAACAGAAAAAAGTACACGAAAACCACCGACTTGTCACTATACTGGAAAAGGGTACTCATTGCGCATAGGGTGATGATCCCAGACGAAATTGCAAACTGCGTAGACAAATGAACAGATGTAAAATCCCATGAAAACATTAAAACTCACAAAGGAATGCTTAAGATCGTGTTCAGACACTTTCAGCATCCATTAACTTCTGTGATAGAATAGCACACATTTGTATACAACAGTATTAATAGCTTGTCCAAAATCAGTTGAATAACATCTGCAAAAACTAGTATATGAGCCTGGACATCCCTTCCACTTTTTGCCAATTGATTTTAGGGTATCAAAAATAGCTTTGGAACATTCGGGCGAAGACTCTCAGTTTTATTAGTGAATCATTCATTACTCTTGTTTGTGCCAACTGTGCACTCCTTTAATTGCGACATTTTGGTATGGATCCCTTGATTGCCTCTCCACATGCGTGTGAGTGCCAAGAATTTGCTCCTTATTAATTAATCAATACCTCTAAAAACAAGTATACGAGCCCGGACAGCCTCTCCACACGTCCATGGGATTTGTGCAGGTTTTATTTTCCTCTTCCATCTTCTCTTCTTCTCATCTAAACCCTAACTTCATTTTCTACAACTGTTCTTTTAATGTAGCATTAAGTGAACTTTTTTAGACTCCATGTAATACGATAAATCGTGCACACAAGTGCTAATATTAGAGATAGATCCAGAAAAAAGAGTTTCTGACAAGGACGTTGATACTGACATCGCAAGCCCAAGTTGTCTTATGATATTAACAGAATTCAACATATTGATATACATCCAACTATTTCTGTCATGATAGTCGAACGTCAAAGTATTCTCTGAACTGAAATAACAATCAAGATTTCCACGTGATGTTCAAACTTCAATTCCTCACAGTGAGGAGCCATTTTTGGCAACAATGCCAAAGGTCTCTAAACTGCCATATTACAGCATCAACAGATCCAGCGAAACAACCTCAAACCAAATCTTGTCCACCTGGCTGATCAACCCCGTCAAACTAAAACAGATCCCTAACACATGACATCCTCGAAATCCAGATGAACCAGTCAGGAGGGTCATCACATGCCAAAAAGTACTATGAAACCCACATTTATTGAGAAACCAATTGTTATACTAAATCTACAAGCAGAAATGAAATCCCACAAGTGGAACACAATGAGATCATATCTTCACAAGGTTTGAAGACGTGAAATAAATATTGAACCCTGTCCAGCCCAAATATTACATCTGTTCCCTCTAATAATTGTGTCACCGACAATGTAGTAAACTGGGATGTGAGATTGCCCATCAAAACGATGGGGGACACGCTTCGCCACCGAAATGGAACCAGTCCACAGGCTAAGGACCCTAAATGACCACTTAGCGATAGAGAAGATAGGGATGCAGAGACCGCAGGGAGAAAATAATTCAGAACTAAAGAATGTCTTGTACAAGGAAAAAAACAATTGAATAAAATTAGTAACTACAACTGTGGAGAAGTTGTACCTGCAAAGCATAAGTAATGAACCAAGAAAGATAGAATATCTCATCTTTCAGACCCATCATGTAGAGACCTTCTTTTATCTTCTGTTCCTGAGGTATCAGAAATGAAAAATGTGGTCAGACCAGACATCTCTACAAGCAAGGACTTGTGTCAAAACCCTAAATCATCTCCAGGAAACAATTTAAGTTGAGCCCATTAGTTATGCATGTATGATACAAGTTTCCAAACCTTCTCGAACACAGCAGAACTAATGAGGCGAGACACTGGATACAGAAATCCTAGTAGATACCTGATCATACAAATCCCGAGTCAAGTAGTCAATTCATAGCTTCTCAACTAATAGTAATAAACTTACCAGGGAACAAATAGCAACTAGAAAGATTACGTCATAACAAATTCTTCACGACAGAGATAACTGAAAATTTTAAGAATATTAGAAGATACATACAGCACTCCCATGACTTGCTTGACAATGGACTGGAACTCATCATCGGTATATTCACGAGTTGGAAATGGAGCCAGTCTTATATTGGAAGGGTTGAATTGCCTCCATGTTATCTTGGGCGGAGAAGGTACGTCAAATGTATGCAAAGGTGACTCAATATCATTGGTGTCTAACTTAGATGCCGTTTTCTGGGAAGTATATATTATGAACGAGTCCATAACTTGTTGAAGCTGAAAGAAGAATTTAAAACATAAAGAGGAAAGTGAGGAAAAGAATAACGTCCATAATGGAAGCCTAAAGCTCCTAACACAATTTGGGAATGCTGCATACCGGGTTATGGAAATGATTTCATATTTGAAGGAAAACGTATAACTTTCCTATGCAAAGTACCGAATGAACAAAAAGATAAAATCTTGAATTTCACTTGAATGCGCCCAGGAGGTAAGGGTGCATTATACAACCATGATTGGGGTTAATAAAAGTCATTTTTACGGTGTTTTATAGGGGTTAGAAGGGTGCTGGTCAGATAATAAGTTTTGTTGAGTCGATGTAACTTGGTGATGTTATAAATAATAGACATAGTTGCAGCATGCCCATGGGACATGACTGAGGGTCAATTATTTTCTGGGTCTAGATCCGACTATTCTAGTAAGTCAAATGTCCTTATTTACCTATTTTGGAATCATATTCAAAGTATAACTAGGAAAACCAGTAGCCCAACATGTATGTAGTTTTTGACTTACATGGAGTCTGGGAGAATTAGTAACAAGCTTTAAAGCTTACCAATGAAATTGTGTGATCTTTACCTTGGTAGATATCCAAGGAATTTTTGGTGAGTTCCTTGGGTCTTCTTGTCTTTCTTGCTCTCTTCCACAATATCAACATTATCTGCTATTGTTGACAACCATTAAGAAGTCCGTTTCAGCTAAAGAAATCCGAACAATTACACCATAATTGACCCTAACCCCTGCAGCTTATACAAGTCTAGAAAGCATAACTTCTCAGCTCTATAGCCTCACCAATCGATCTGTTATTGTTTACAATCATAGAGAAGTCCTTTTTTCAGCTCCAGAACCTTACAAATATCACCAAATTAAACTTAACCCCTTCTGCGGCCTACACACAGCTATTATTTACAAACCTAACTTTTCCCAGCTCTTAAACTCAACATCACACCCAAGCCAATACCCTTTCCCTACCACAACCTGTAACCTTCAAAATTAAGCCGATCTCTTCCAACTAGAAACCTCTAAGCTTTCATCCACTTCATCAAAACACTTAAGCCTAGAAACTATCTATATCCAAAATGCACACACATTTCACATTCTAAAAAAGCCACACACAATTCGCAGGCAACCTATAGCCTCCTTTCTGGATGCACAATACACCTTCTCTAGTCAGGATATTCAAGACTAGAGTAACCACATGCAAGCATTTGTTTGTAGATGGGATACTAAGGGGAATAACTAATCACTTGAACAAGGACGAGAATCCATACGTCCCAGGATTGAATTTTACTAATAGGATGTCTCAAAATCTTAGATTGGAAAAGGCGGGATAAGGTATCAGATAAGTTGGGGCGAATCACTCATGGCAATTGGATCCCATGATATTAGCTTAAGCTTATCGCCCATCTCGTGAGATAATTAGTTGCTTCAAAAAGTTAGTGGCTGAAATTTTCACAATCAAACCTTCGCATATGTTGGGCTTCAGGAATCAGAAACTTAATCCAATGAATCCATTGAGTTCCTGCATAAAGCATGGCATACATGATACGTAATCCAATGATTCCATATTATTGCTGATCATTGGATGTGCGCCCAATTATATGATAATATGATACTTCACGCGCAACAGAAAATCAAGAGATTCAATCTTTTTCATGCACCAATGATTTTAGCATATTAACTCCATTACACCATCATAAACCCGTCTCTTCAGCTCCTTAGACTGCACGCCAAATCCAAATCCCACATATATTAGTTTTCCTTGACAAATCATCTGTTTCTAAATCAAACCAAACCTTAAGACACAATCAATGGGGGTCAGCTAAATGAATACGTCTTTTCCATTGAGCTCTGTCGAGGGCATCATGTTCTGTGATATTAAAAAACCATCGGCCCTTTCTAACTACAACTTCTAGAGTCAATATTGGTCTGCTCCTCCCTTAGTACTATCATCTACCAAAATAAGATCATTCATCCTAACTACTGTATTAACCGATGTACGACATACATATCTAAACCACCTTAAATCTATTTTTTTTTTCATCTTGTATTCTATCGGTGATAAGCCTACCATTCAGTGAAGGTTTTCATTCCTCACTCTATCTCGCAAAGTCTTACCGCAAATCCTCTGTTTCTTTGGTGCTGAACATAATTGTACAATTTTAGATAGAAATTTTAGAGAGAGATTGGTGAAATCTTTCTTAGGATTTCCCCTCTCATTCTTTGTATATATATACAAGAGAAAAGTACAAAATGTCCTAACTACCATTAACTACAAAGAAGAATACAATATAAACCCAAAATAAAACATAACTTAACACTCTCCCTCAAGTTGGTGCAAAGATATGAGTCAAGCCCAACTTGAATACAATAGAGTGATAATTTTTGCTACTTAAGATACTTAGTAAATACATCAACTAACTTATCTTCAGATCTCACAAAAGGCATGCATATTAAATCATTACTCAGTTTCTCTTTTATGAAATGTTTGTCTATCTCTATGTGCTTTGTTCGATCATGTTGGACAGGATTATGAGTGATGTTTATGGCAGCCTTGTTATCACAATAGAGCTTCATATGGCTATTCTCAGGAAACTCCAAATCATTCAAAAATGTTCGGAGCCATAACAGCTCGCACACTCCATGGGTCATTGCTCTATATTCAGATTCTGCACTTGATCTAACCACCACTAGCTGCTTCTTACTCCTCCAAGTGATCAAATTTCCTCCGAGGAAGGTGCAATAGCCTGCGGTAGATCGCCTATCATCAATAGAACCTGTCTAGTCTGCATCTGTGAAAGCTTTCAACTTCAAGTGACCATGATTGAAGAACAAAATACCTTTACCTGGGCAGACTTGCCTCAAGATACGGTAGATAGCATCAAGATTAGTACGAGGATCATGCATAAAATGACTAACCCCCGACTGCGTAGAAAATATCTAGTCTAGTATGAGATAAGTATATCAAACGATCTACAAGTCTTTGATATTTCTCATTATCCGCATATTTTTTACCATTACGGCAAAGGTGGTGATTAGTCTCAATAGAAGAATCTGCAAGCTTACATCTCAACATATCTCTCTTCCAAAAGATCCAGAATATACTTCCTTTGAGAGATAAAAATACATTTGTCAGACCGAGCCACCTCCATTCCAAGAAAGTATTTCATAGACATCAAATCCTTGATCTCAAACTCTTGAGCATGAAAAGCCTTGAGATTTTGTATCTCGTCCAAATCATCATATGTCATAATTATGTCATCCACATAGACTATAAGAACAAGAGTCTTACCATTAGTCCTCTTGATGAACATAGTATGATCAGTGTGACTCTGCTTATATCCAAATCTTAGTATGGCTTTGAGAAATCTGTCAAACCATGCTCTCGGAGATTGTTTCAATCCATAAAGAGCTTTTCTCAATCTACACACATTTCCTTCTATTGGAAAAAAGAAAAAACCTGGTGATATGTCCATGTAGACATCTTACTCTAAGCCACCATGGAGAAAAGCATTTTTCACAACAAACTGTTTAAGAGACCAATTCAAAATAGATGCACAAGAGAGTAAGGTTCTAACAGAATTCATCTTGGTCACAGGAGCAAAGGTCTCCTCATAATCAATATCATATGTCTGAGTGAACCCCTTTGCAACAAGTTTTGCTTTGTATCTCGCTACAATCCCATCAGTCTTGTATTTCACAGTGAACACTCACTTGCAACCCACTGACTTCTTTCCCTCAGGAAGAGGTGCTAGTTCTCACGTGCCATTTTTTTCAGGACTGTCATCTCATCTACCATAGCTTTTTCACTCAGGTGTTGTAAGAGATTTTTTTAATTCTGCAGAATAGATATAGAGGCATGGGCAGAGAAAAAGCACGATGTGAAGAAGACAAACGAGAATATGAAATAAAGTAAGAGATATGATGTTTGGTGGTACAAGTTCTAACTCATTTTCTAAGAGCAATGGGAGCATCAAGATTATCAACTAGAAATGAAGGATTATTACTAGAAGAGTCAGTCGGGGAGTCAAAAACTGGAGTTGAAAATGGTGATTGGCAAGATGGCTCAGCACAAGTACCTTCTCTCGATGTGAATAAGTTCTCAAATTTGGTTTGTCTAGATGTCCACCAATGTCATGATCTGCACTTGTTTCAACTGTCGGTTCCTTTTCAGAAGTTCTTGCCTCACCCTCACGATGACAAAGTAACGGAAAGTACGACCAAGACTCCGAAGTATAGGATGTCAACCTTTCTTCCTCTCTCATTTCTTCATGGTTATTATTCTCCCCCTAAAGAGATGAGAGGGGATAAAAGGACTTAATTTCCCAAAAGGTGACATCCATAGAAACATACATTTTGTGAGAGTATAGATCATAGCATTTATAACCTTTTTGACTGGGAGTATAGCCAAGAAAAAATATACTTACGGGCTTTGGGATCTTAACTTACCACTAGGAAATTTAGGGGTATGAACAAAACATACGCAACCAAAAACCCTAGGAGGAAGATAACTAATCCCAGAACCACCAGAAAAAACCGAATAGGAGATTGAAACTAAAGGACACTGGAGGGCATACGATTGATAACAAAGGTTGCAGTCAGGATAGCTTCTCCCAAAAAATATTTAGGAACGTTCATAGTGAATAAAAGTGAGCGAGCAACCTCAGCAAGATGATGATTCTTGCGCTCAGCAACGCCATTCTGTTGTGGTATACCAACACAAGATTTCTGAAAAAGAATGCCAGATTGGTCAAGATATGCCCGAAAAGGCCCATCTAAAAACTCAGTCCCATTATCACTACGAAGAACTTTAATGGTGGTGTCAAATTGAGTATGCACCATTTGATGAAAAGATTGAAAGCGTGAAAAAACTTTATTTTGGGACCGAAGTAAATACACCCAAGTGACATGAGAGTGACAATCAATAAAAGTGACAAACCAATGATATCCAGAAAGAGACACAACAGAAGAAGGACCCCAAATATCAGAATGGATGACTGAAAAAGTGAATCACTTCTTTGGTTAACGGGAGCATAAAATGAGCGTTTATGTTTTGCTAGCTCACAAGCTTCATAGAAAAATTGATTCCTAGAACAATGCTTAAACAGACTAGGGGACATTTTCTCCAAGACATCGTAACAAGGATGACCTAATCGACGGTGTCATTGGTGTAACAAAGGGAGAGCTGAACTTGTATCTACTTCAAGAGTCTGGCCACATGACAAAGGTGGACATGGTGGATGAGGTGCAGACTCCAAAAAATAGAGGTGATTATGAACTTTACCACTGCCAATCATTCTCCCCGTATCCAAGACAAGTTTGTCGGCATGTACGTCGTCCAAGGATCTTCTCCGGCGACCGGGCAGATGTCACGGAGATCGCCTCAATAAGACGAAGATGATGTTATGGTTAGATGCCGGAGAAAACAGCTCGAAAATCTGATGAAGACGGAGCGGCGGTTAGGGTTTCCAAAGGTCGCCGAAGGACTGCGAGTGTCGTACAGTGGTCGCCGGAGGCCGGTGAACAATGTATGGTGCTCTAGGCAATGGCAACCAATGGGGATCGGCTTTCACCAGTTTAATTGTAACGGTCCAGAAATTATCAATATAATTTCCCGTTATTTTAAGTGTCCTTAGGAATTATTCTTTAGACTTTTTCAATTCTTTTTCCGGAAAATCTTCCTATTAATTCCCTCGAATTAATATTCCCTTCGGTTGATTGAAAATACATCCCATCCTTGAGTTATGGATTCCCGATCCTCCCCAAAGTGATTATGGAATCACGAGGAGTTTGGAGTGCTCGATAGGGAGAGTTGATGTACTAATGGATGTTCGGGTGATTGCCGCAAGTGTTTGGCAATCACATTTCAAGTGATTGATTTCCTCCCAAAAATCTCCTCTTGATGGTTGTGGTGTTTGATCTTAGAATGTAATAGAGAATTGAATTACGAATCCAACGCAACTTGAATCGTTCAATTCGGAGTTCGAACGAAAAAGATATCACATTTTCAAGTTTTCAGAAATAACCAACGTCGACCGGTACCCCGTGCCGTTGTCGACCGGTCGCGGTATTACAGTGAGCACATGTACCAGCCCGCGACCGGTCCACCTTGCCGTTGCCGACCGGTCGCGCTTTTCCAGTGAGGTATTTTCTGTGGCCTCGACCGGTCGAGCGTGCCGCTGCCGACCGGTCGTCAAGAGTAAAATTTCGTCTGCACAATTTTAATGAAGGGCAATTTTGGTATTTTGGTTGGGGGAGTATATAAGTCATACCCAAGTTCGAACTTGGGCATCTTCTCCCTCATTCTCTCAAACCCTAGCCTCCCTCGCACTCTCTCTACCTCCATAACTATTCTCTCCCTTCTCTCTTCCCTAACTCTCAATCTATGAGGTTTTAGACAAATCCGCTTCATGAACGTTGCTCCCCTCTCCTCCATCTACGCGGCAATGGGTTTGGATCGTTCATCGGAGCACGACCCTCACCTAGAGTTTCTTTGGAACATCGATTAAGGTAGAGATTCCTATCCCATTTGTTTTTATTTTTGGTATTCTTACTTCTCCCTCAATCAATTTTGCAAAAATCCGTATGTATGGGTTTTCTCCACGAATTTGTGTCGTAGGGTATGTATAGCCTTCAATTGGTCAAGTGTCTACGCCATGTTGGGTCTCATTGAACTCCCTACGAAGTCAATTAATCGATCCCTCACTTGATTTCGAAAAACCCCAATTTTAAAAAAAACTAGATTTTTAATGATGGACTAAATTGAGGCTTTTGGCTGATTCAAATTGGAATGGTCACTTAATGGGTATTGTTGAACTACCGATGGAGCCAATTGGTCAATTTCTTGTTCGATTGCGAAAAACTCCAAATTTTTATGAAAACCCCTAACACGTCGAATTTGAATCAATTTGGAGAAAATGGTTGATTTTGGTTCCTATGGTCCATTGGTGGGTCTAGTATGTGTCTTGACACGTTTGAATCGACGATTGAACAAATTTTGGTATCACTCATGTTTTGGGTCTTATTGTGCGATTAGGAGGAATTGCCCTATTCGTATCGGAATTTGTAAACGAAAGATAATCATTGGATTAATAACTCTAAAATATGTGAGTATATTGTGGTTGACTACTTTATGGGATTTTGATCCCTAAACGTTCTACGTTTACGACATTGCGGCCAGCATATATTCTATTTAAAGAATATGTACTGGCAAACGAGAAACAAAAATGTAGATTAAAGGAAAAACTGAAAAGGAACAAAAAGATCATACAGTGAAAAATCCACTGAAGCTATACTGCATAATAGGGACAGTGTTGACACCCAATCCTAAGTCGTTGAGATAAGGGCCATTAACATCCATGATACTTTGAACATTAGGGAATCCTGAAAAAGCCCATGTGTGGTTGAGGCGAATGCTATAATCAAACAACTCAGGACCTTGATCATGAAATACTATTGCTCCTTTGATTTTTGGATTCGAACAATTCCTGTACAAGGAAAGAAAAACTCATAATATCCTCAGTAATGATATTGGCACAGATGGGAAGGTACAGATATGGGTACAGATGGTGCAGTGGGGCCCACACCGGACCCAACTTATGAATAAAAATATGAAAGTTGAGAGGAAGTGCTTACAATTATCCAATTAAGCTAGCAGTCCTGTAAAAAATCAGCTCATTTGGATAATTGAAAGTACTTTCTCCGAAATTTCATATTTTCAAACAGAAGTTAGGCTCGGGTGGGCCCCACTGCACCATCTGTACCCATATATGTACCCTCCCATCTGTTACCCAAAGCATCACTATAATATCCTTGTGTGCTGCTAGCCAAGAACAAATGGTGTGAGTCCTTCACCAGTTTTAGGAAGATACAATTAGATCCCTCTGAGAAAAGAAAATTATAATTTAGCGCCTTTTTGCTATTAATGACCCGAGAACAACTATCTGAGATCTACAGTTTAGGGAAGTCCAACATGAAGGCATGCACAATTGCAGCTATTTTCAATAAGACACGAAGATGTTTTATTACTAAATAGAAGA
>NMUG010000804.1:0-20135 GCA_002855965.1 Monotropa hypopitys | reverse complement strand
GTGTTGTAATAACTTATGACCTTTTCAGTTTCAATTATTTATTTTATGCTGCTAGTAGTTGTTTTTATAATTTAATAAAAATGTGATAGATTAGATTTCTTTTGTGAATGGAAATCTTAGACGAACATGATTAGATACGTGCCACTTTATCCCTTATAGTCACTTTTTGACTAGAGTTAGTGATTAATCATGCTTGAGGCCGCGATCCTCATTCAATACTACCTCATTAGAGTTGGGTATTGGGGTGGGGCGCAACAATGACGGTGACGGTGGTGGTAATGGTGGAGTAGAGGTGGGGGCGGTGGTGTGATAGTGGTGGTGGTGGTGGTATAGTGGCAGTGGTAATGGTGGAGCGGCGGCGATGGTGGTAGAGTGATGGCGGTGGAGGATTTGTGGCGGTGGTGGTGTGGCGGTGGTGATGGTAGTTGTGGTGGTTATTTTGAAAATTAGTTTACAAAAATTGTTTACAAAAACAGTAAAAACTCAATTTTCAGAATTCCCGAAAATTATTGAAAACATTTATCAATTTTAAAAATATTAAACACTGACACAAACATGTTTATCTGAAATATTTCCAAAACTTTTAAAAACAAAAACAAAAAACAGAAAATGGAAACGTTACCAAACAGAGCCATAACTTACATTCTGGGTGTGATTAGTGTACTATTGTAGCCTTATTAAACACTTACACACCTAACAGAGAAATAACCTTAACCACAAAACATGGATTAACTATAGATAGAATATTACCTTCCTGACTTTGAAAAATGTCCAGCACCATGTTCACATTTGAACAACAATAAATTGTCATCAGTCTTCATCTCTCTTAATTTTGCCACAAACTTAGCAGGTTCTGAGTACATAACCCGAGGATCTGTGACAAGATATTAGAGTTCAGATCAGACACTATTTCAAGAAAAACTTGCAGCAGATAATAGAGGAAAAAATGTCTGTCCTCAAATTCATTCTCAATGTAAGCCACATATATGACAGCTGGGTGAGAATGAAAATCTAAAAAAATCCAATACCTAGTAATCTAATGCCTGGATAATGTCATACATACGCTTTGATTAATTAAAAATTCTTATCTATGTAATATTTTTTTCAAAGATCTATTAGAATCAATATTTCCTTTTTGGTATGAATTGAGCCTGGAGTCTAAGATCACCAAGAAGGTGGGTGGGAATCAGGTTGGGAATGTGATTCCGAGTTGATTAGGTCGTCAGGAAACTTTCTTATTCTAGTCCATAGCAGTCATGGAGATCTGAAATCAAATTTCCATTACCTCTAAATATTTATGTCATCTAAACTGAGCCCTAGGAGCATCTGCGTGAATCCTGCTCAGTCTACTGCTGAGAGGACATTTCTGAATTGAATAGTATCTACTGACTGTAGTAAACGAACCAAACTAGGCTCTTGGGCCGGGCAAACATAGCAGGACAAATGGACTGGACCCAGGACGGAGGGCAAATGGTCCAATGGAACAATGGATAGATGGGCCAGACCATTTGGGTCTCGTGCCGAAACACGGGTCGGTCTAGGAGAAATCATACTTGTCATACCAAGTGGACCGGACCATTGCAGTTGGGATGGTCAGGATATGGCCAGCCAGACCATAGTCGGCATGGCAGCATTTGGGCCAAACCGTATCATCTGTTCAGACGGTACGGACGTGCACGGCGGGAGGCTGTCTGTAGCAAAAGTCCGGATTGACAGCCCGCTAGGGTACAAGCACCAGACCATGATGTGTGTGTGTCGGGCCATAAGGCCCATCAATGGCAATCGCGCACGTAGCACCATCTAAGGCAATCCCTCACATCTCGCCGAATGGCCATGCAAGGATCAAGGGAGCGTTGCAATCCCGGAGATCCCACGCTCTTATCATCTATGGAGAAGCACAAACACCTATAAAAAATCCTAGGGAAAGGGAAAATGTACACGATCTCAAGCTCTCAAAACTCTGGTGCATTGTGCTCTATCAAAACCCTCACTAACTTTAGCATCGAAGTGCCTTCCGGCCAACGGCGGCCGGGCATCACTAACGGTGCTTTGTTTTGCAGAGTACTCAGATGAAGAAAAGGAAACGACGGTGTTCGCACCTAAGGAAATAGAATAAGAACAAGGCTGGGTAACACTCCCCATAATTGACGACTCCGCTGAGGAGCAATGACACTGCTTAGTTCTTCCGTGACATTTGCAGCTCGTCTCACCATGATTACAGAATTTGGTACTCCTAACCAAACCATCCCGGAAGGGAGGAATGCCCTTCCCATCACTGAGGAGGTAGCTTCGGATCAAAATATTGTTGAAGGCAGCAAAACCATGGATACAACGGTTCCAGAAAAACCCCAGAAGGAACAGAGCTCCAAGGCTTACATTCGATTACTAGAGGACCGGATTGACAAGAAAGATATCATATTGTCCATGCAGGAAGGTGTCCTGAAGCTAAAGACCGAGTTGCATGCTCGGGATGTACGGAACACATGCAGGTCGGGAGAGGTCCAGATATCGGGCTCCCTCTCCCGACAGAGGGAACATCGACACAGGCGTGCTCTGGTCAAAGAAAGGTTGGGGATCAAATCCAGACCAGGGACCCGGATATTGAGAAGGAGCGAACGAGCAATTTACATGTCTTCCAACGGTGTCAGGAGGAACGTCGGGTCACCGGAAAAGTCTCGGCACTACAGCGTCTCAGTAACAGCAGCCATCTGATCGACTGCTCCAGTGCCAGCTATGAACCAGTTCGGATCAGTGAAAAGATGGTCTCTTATGAGAGTCATTATGAGAGTCAGGATAAGAGAAGGCATGACCGGCACGGAGGTCATCCAAAGAAGCATCGGGATTCCTCCCGATCTTAGTCCTATGACCAGAGCTACACCAACCATCCGCAAGATCTCCGAGAGAAACTGGAAGCAAAGAGCAAGAAGGGAGACCGATCCACTACCTCCCGAGCAGACCAAATCAATGCCAAACTGGTCTCGTCACCATTCACTACGGTCATCTAGTCATCCCGGCTGTCACAACTCGTCCCAATATATAACTTGGTAAGGCTAATATTGTACGGTTTACGTGACTCAAACTCCTTTTAATACACCTCGAAAAAAACAATATAATTTTTTTTTAGACAAACTCACTACATATGCCACAACTAAAACCCAAAACATCATTGCAATGGAAGACTATATGAACAATACCTCAAGTTATGCATTAAGGATAACCAACATATATCAAGTTGTCCATTCTCACTACCATACTCCGAAATACAATCTCTAAGGTCATAAGGATAAACAACCCAAATATGAACGATAACTGAAAGAAAATAAAAGACAACTAACTATTACAAGCACTTCTCCAAATCTCTTGCCCAAAGCCAATGAAATGTAATTCCGTCAATGACTCGTAGTGGACTGCTACTTTCCAAAACTTGGATTTCAACAAGGAAATCAGAGTGTGAGATATAATATTTTAAGTTCTGAAACAAATAAAAACTTTTTCAAACAATAGGTCGAAGCCCCACTTGTCAAAACTCTTTTGGCCATAGCACATTAAAAAATGTGTGCATCTCATGCACGATACATTCAATGCTCTCCGAAAATATCTCTAGATCGAATATCAAGCCTCTATTCTCCAAGAACTTCCCTCTTTCTCTCTCTACCTCCCTTGGTTCCTTCTCTCAAGTCTAATAACGATAATGAACACTTAGATGTGATTTTTAAGGTGTAAACACGACATAGGGCGAAAATAATCGCAAAAGGATTAAAAACTGCAACTCGACCCAAACAAAACCCGGCCCAACTCGAGATGCGCCGTCGCGGCGCCACTTCGGCGCACGCGCCCAAGGCGTGCCCCTGACACGCCGATCGCGCCATCTCGCGCTCATGCTGCTCTGCATTCTGTTTAGGGTGTCTTTTGCGCGCCCAACTCCCCCCGAGCATGCCCAACCCGTGCTACGCGTTGTTCGAACCCATACTTAGTCAAATTTGAGCCTCTAGACCATTTATTTTACCCCAAGATCAATCACAAACATTTTTCCATTGTTTTAGACACCCAAAGGCACTTCGATGTCATTCTAAAACTTCCCCAAGTCTTGAATAAACTCTAAACTAAATCTCAATCACCAAAAGGTCTTGAATATCACCAACACCCTAGAAATTAATCCTTCAATGACATAACACCATAAAACTCGTGATACTGAGCATGACACCTTAACTCTTGGTTTTTCACGCATGAAAGAATGATCCCAAATATGCAACACCGTAACGTGAGCCACACTACATAATAAAAAATATCAATTAACACCTTTCATCATATGATGCCAACCTTTCCACCCTTTAAACATGCAACTTTAAATTAAAAAATTTATGCAAACATCTTAAAATGATTTTATTTATTGGAAAATAAACAAACATGTATTACACCGGCCACCACAAGGTTTTACCATCCCAAAGTTTAAGAATTATGAACCAACATTAGACGCCTACGTTCATCTTGTGCACTTCCGCCAAATGATGTCCCTTTACATCACGGAGGACGAACTCCTCTGTAGGGTGTTCCCTTCTAGGCTGGGGGACCTAGGGCTAATTTAGTTCAATAAGCTCTCGAAGCTTTCTATCAAATGGTTTGGGGGCCTCTCTCAGGCCTTCCTGACCCAGTTTCTAACCAACACGAAGAAAAAGAATGAGGTGGATGCTCTCCTTGGGCTCCAGATGGGGAAGAACGAAATGCTCTGGAGGTATATAGCTCGGTACTGAAAGATTTACAATGAAATTGAGGGATTCTCCCTGAGCGTTGTTCTTTCTTTCAAGATGGATCTGGATCCAAAGGGAAGGTTGTTTTAGGACCTAGCCCTCTCAAGCCCAACAAATATGGACGATTTTATGTCCCGGACCGAGAAGCATTGCAGGTTGAACGAAGCCCAGACCAAACAGCTACAAGCCAAGCTGAGCCCAGCGCAGGGTCCAAACCCGGACCAACGAGCGGGAGTGTGTACAAGCAGGTAAACAATATAAAGGTCAAAGAAAAGTGGGCATCCTGGCCTTATAAGTTTGCTGCATACCAGATAGACTTCAAGTTGTTCATCTACGAGTTGCTCTGGAAAATAGAGAGAGGATTCTTCCGGTACCCTCCCAAGATCATGGGAGAAAATAAGGAAAAGAATGTGAGGATGCAGTGCTCATATCATCAGGACAGGGGACACCTAACAACCCTATGCAAGGCTTTCAAGGTGTTACTAAAGGAACGGGTGGAGGTTGCACACCTGCGGGAGTACATTGATGAAGAAAAGATGGTGGGCGGACTACCACCACCTCCTCCCCAGGACAATAAGGATGTGGTCGGGATCATCAATGCCATCCATGGCATGATGGATGAAGCCGTTGAGTAGATCATCAGAGAAGAGGTCTGACGGGCCCAGTCTGCCATGAGGGTCATGTCCGTAGGGCCAGCACCAAAGCGCCCAAAACAAGAACCGATCTAAAAATGACAAATCACCGTCACTGAAAGATATCTCAAAAGGGTCCAACTCTCTCACAATGACGTTCTGTTTGTAAGTCTATACCTCGATAATTGTTTGGTCTAGAGAATATTGATTGATGCGGGTAGTTTGGTAGACGTGATGTATTATCCCCTGTTCAAGGAACTGGGCCTATCCTCTGATGACACCATCCCTTCAGAGGTCCCTTTTGTCGGTTTCAACTCAACCTTAGTGTGCCCCCTTGGCAGAGTTAGCTTGTCATACCCCAGAAATTCATATTACTTTTCCTTGCAATTTCCGAATATCTTTATGAGTCTTTCCATGTTTTCCTCTCGATCTATTCCAGATATATTGATATTTGGGCCTTCCCGAGGCTTAGCTTTCGGATTAATTGATATTTTGGGGATGTTCGGGGTGTCTTTTGATATTCAGGTGGACCCTCGGTGGCCCACTTATTCATCTGCCGCTTTATTCTTGGTATCGGGTTGTCGGGTGCTTGCCATTTCCATTGGCAAGCACATTTTGAAATCAGGTCTGCCCATTTCCCCCATTGCATTTTGATATGCACTTCTTCTGTCTCCCCCCTCCCATACTACATTTCGGAATGAGATTGATGCCCAGCCAGCCTCATTTCGGTATGGCGCCATTGCATACTCACTCCCATTTCACATATCAAAATGGGAGGCTTCTATTGGTGGCCTTATGTTGCATTTCGATATGCGCATGCCCTCCCCATTCCCATTCCACATTTTGAAATGTGGGCTTTCGGCGGGTGCGATTGGATGCATTTCAATATGTGCCTAGGCCTTCTGTTCAGCCTCCCCTTTTGTATCTCGCTTATACATTTCGATATGTGCATAGGGCACATATCGAAATGTGATCCTTTCTGTTGGCTTATGATATTGCACATTTCGATATGTGCATGAGGGACACATATCAAAATGTGACCCTCTCTGTCCATTCTCCAACCATTTTGATGGCTTCGCATTTCGATATGTGGGGGGACACATACCGAAATATGTCCCAGGTATTTTTTGAGAAATTGTTTGGGGAATATATATATGCTGTCTCTCAACCCCAACACTTGCACACACACAAACACATATACAACACAACCGACATCTCCCATCCCCCTCCCTCTCTCTCTCTCTCGAAAATTTCTATCTCTCTATACTTCTCTTTTCCCTAACTTCAAATCCATTGAGATTTCGAGCAAATCCCCTTCTCCAACCTTGTTCCCAATGTCAAGGGCTACGTATCCATGGGATTCTCGGAGGCTATTGTGAAGAACCCTCACCTAGGATCTCAAGAGGTAGAGTTCTATATACCTCTTATCTCTATCATTGGTCTTCTCTCTTCTCCCTCTAAATATTTCAAATACATGAGGATATTTTCGTATATGATCTTGTGGGTACTTGGAACCTGTAAATTTCTTGAGGAATAATGTATATTTGTGCATCGTTGAACTTCTCATCCTCAAAATTTTTAGATCCCTTGATTTATTTGGAAAACCCCAAATTTGGGTCAACCCCTAGATTACAGAACTTTTGTAAAGGGAGGGAAATTATTGTTTGAATTGAGTAAGGTCGTTGAAATGGGGTCTAACAAGGGTTTGACACTTTGGAAAATAATTTGGAACAAATGTTGTCTCACTCACCTCAATTTTATAGATATTTGGATACAGATCTCTCTACTAGAATTTTGCCTAACCCTCTATTTTTAGGTGTTGAGCCTCAGTTTGGAGTTGGAGCTAGATGTTCCGGGTCTTGACTTGCATTGGAGTATAATGTCATCATGGTGATTAGATAGGATGTTTTTTCTACCACTTTGTTGTACCTTCTCTTTTTCTATTCCCGGACATTTGTTTGGAAAAGGTTTGTAAATTTGATTCATATTATTGGATGTGCTTGTATTTTCCATTTAGCATGTATGTATGGGGAAATAGACATGGGTGGTAGTCATTTGTCTCCTCTTTTATGATGCTTATTGAATTTTAAAAAAAATAGTTTGAAAATCTGGGTTGTTACAATTGGTATCAGTGCAAAGTTTTCGCAAACATATGGACATTGAGGAGACACTTCATCTCACTGGGTTACATTACTTTGCATTGCATGTCATGTTGTGTGCTTGGAGTGCTTGTATGCATTGCAAGAGGTCTCGAAAAACTTGTATTTTGAAAGGTCTAATGAATAATTTTGGGGGACCTTTCCTTGTTGATTGATTGACTATGAATATCGATCCTTTTGTTGATTCCTCTCGAGTTGATCTTGGTATCGTTTGCTTGAGCCTTGATTCTATTTTTGTTGTTGTTTAAATCATTGTCTCGGTTGCGAGAAGTGGATTTTTATGGTGATCCGGTGACTTGATATCTTTCTTTGTCCCCTTATTTGAGGGGGTGAGTCCTTCTTAGGACTTGGTGGTTGACTCCTGAGTCTTATCCCATAGATTTCTAGAAACCCTTCATTTTGCGTTCCTTGTGGGAGTAATGATGCCCCTCTAGATGATGAAATTTTGATTGTTACTGTTAGACGGAGTATGAGTTGATTGTACTCTCATGGTTGAGGCTTGATTCTTGCCCTGTTATCCCAGGATGTGAATCACTCTTTGGCTTGTCGATTTCTCGTTATCTTTTTGGATTGTTGCTCATATCCTTTATGCAATGTCCTCCATTTAGTTGTTCCACTGAGATTGGGTTAGCCCGTATTAGCGAAATTAAGAATGTTAGTAGTATATGAGTGTGGGAAACATTTGGTTCGTAATTGAGGTGTCTTGAGAAGGATTGAGGACCATTGTGAGATTAAGAGGTCATGGTGAGATTAGATAGGATTGTGTTGAGATGGGAGGACTAAATCATTCTGGCGCTTGGCGTTTAGGCATTGATGATGATTATTGAGAGAATCTTGCTGATCTCTGAGGTAGAATGCGTAAGTCATCTCTAGATTTGAAGGTACCTTGGGGTTATGAGAGATGTAAGGTTCGTGTCACCTGGTGACTAAGAGAGTTGGAGTGTGCAATGGTTGGAGTGGTTGACCCATAGTGTGCATACCTTTCATGATTTGTTCTTACCTTGGTGGTTGGAGATAAAATCATATAAGCCTTGGCGGGTGAGTATTATGATTTGAGGATATTGGTAAATGGGCACATTGGTGTACATAGAAGTATCTTAGGAAGTATGCCTAAAGAATAAGGACAACTGAAATCTTGAGTTTGAGATGGTGATTAGAAATTTGAGGTAATAGTCGACCCTTAATCATGTTTTGGGGGTGTTGATGCTCGTTTCATAGTAGAATTGGTCCATTTCCTTCCTGTTCCAAATCGTGTTGGTCTTGGGAAGACCCTTTGGCTTGATTGGCACTAGAGGTGTCTATTCATGTGTTAACTATTGGTGTTCTTGGTTTGGCTGATGGTGTTCTATCGTTTGTCGTTCTTTCTATTCTTGTGGATTGATATAAGCAGAAGATGGCTTCTATTGGCTTGTACTAGAAATGTCTGGTGGGATATAATCGCGTCCCAAATCTAGCTTATATTGTGGGACTTGGTCTCTATCAACTACAAATTTACCTCTTCTCATCATCAGGTGGCTCGTCACGATCTAGCTAGTGCCTTGGAGATAGTTGTCGACGATAGTGGAAGAAGCCCACTTCTTTCGGGAGATTCTTGAGTCATCTCTATTGATAGTCCGTTAGAGTTGGTGGAACTCGCAGTATTCAGTTGGACTGTGGTAGGTTGCTCGTCATATCTTGGGTGAGGCAGCTGCACTTTTATGTTTACTCATTCTCGAAATTCCAGAATCGTAAGCTGAAACCCTAACTTACTCTTAGCATGTGCAGATGTGGAATAATTGTTCTTCGTTATTCTTTTGTCTCGTGGATATAAATAGTGAGACCCTACGAGGTTCTCCCGTTCTGAACTCATGCTCTTACCTCGTGCACTTTCGCTCTTGTGCATTATCCTCTTGCGGACGCGCTCTTCTTGTGATGTTGTCCTTATAGGATCGGGTTGTCTGCCATTTCATACTTATCTTTGTGTCCCCGATGTACCTTGAAGAACCCTCGATGATCGGGGTGACCAGAGAAGAAGAGAATGAGACGTTGGGGTGCTGTTGGAAGAACTTTTCCGGTCGTTGATTAACGGAAAAGCCTATGCCAAGCATTAATAATTTATAAACAAGGAAATAAACACTCTACAAGTAAAGTGGATAAGTCCGAGGTCGGTCCACAAGTTAACAAACTAATGAATGAAAAGAAAAGATGAAAACAAGTTAAACTAAGCGGAATGATAATGGGGGTTCTAACACCTAACCTAGGCCAATGAAAGACTACTCCAATATCCATGACGCATAGGAGGGATCATGGCATAGGACCTCCTACGGGGTATTTGACAATCAAGAGCAAGTCACGGGTCGAGAGATGACACGAGGATTAGAATTCGGTTCTCTAGGCCGACTTACACTCATCGGGCGACATACTACAAGCATGGGTCGTGCCATCTTATGTCGATGGCCCATCAAATAGGTCGACAACCCTTGATTGGACCCGAGGTGAGAACTACATTCCCCTAATCCCTACGAAACCTCAAGACATTAATTCTATAGCAATTGGATGGGTTTTAGATGAATTTGTTTACTTGGGCATTTTGTCGAACACCTAGCGGGACATCGCTACAAGTATGCGTCGTGCCATCTTATGTCGACGACACATCAAATAGATTAACACCGCTCGGCAACAACCCTAGGTGTGAACATCCTACACCCTACACCACACTAATTTATGCCAAAAAATGGATCAATCGAACACGAGCCGAGGTCGGGGTGCTAGTCACCCCATGTCCAAACCTTGAAGGTTAAGCCTCCATTACACTACTCACAAGCATAAAACACAAATAAAACACAACACATGAAACTGAAACACAAATTAATTAAACACGAGTACATAAATAAATTACATCAATAGAGAGGGAGGAATTCCTTACATTGTCAAAACTTAGAAAAAACTCAAAAAACCTATGGATGCACCTCAAATGAGGAAGAGAAGTTAGGAGAAAAGAGGAGGAGGAGAGGGAGGCTCTCCCCTCCAATCTAACCCTAAAACTATGAAAAAACATATATCCTACGAAATATACATGGGTATATATACTCCCGGTCCAAATAATTTACAAAAATGCCATTAATGAAGTGAAAAACGCAGATCTGTACTTAAGGGACCGGTCCCTGTACTCCTGGGGGACCAGTACCCGGGCCATTGGACAGCATTCTGCCTTGATCTTTTGCGTCTCCTCGATAGCTTTCCAACGTCATATTACAATTGGCAATCAGAGCTACACAACAGAAGTTATGCCCGTTTCTCTTGGGTTCCCTTCTTCTGGCTCGGGATGGTGCCGAGACTTCCGAACTCATCCGGGGAGTGCTAAACAACATGTACAAAACACCAAAAACTACTAAAATAATATTAAACGCATATGTGAAAGAACAAAACTAAACAACAAATAACTAACAACACAAATTAACTAAAAGGAATAGAATTGGCACACACAAACTACAATATTGTGTGAAAATCAAGTGCCTCCTTGGGTATCTTTGATTGTAAGAGTGTGTGGTGGTGTTGGCATGGGTGTGGTGTGTGATGGTACTGTGTTGGTTTTTCAGTGAGATAAAATTGTGTATATATATTGTGCAGATACATGAGAGTTTTGGGTGTGTCTCATTTGGTCGACTGCATCGACATATCTATATACATATATATACTTGACATGACCAGGTGTATGCGTAGTCCGTGTCATGTGGTGTAGGAATGACTGAGAAAGGTTGATTTGAGAAGGCGACTGACCAACGCATCTCAAAACAAAATTCCAGGAGTCATTCTTGTACTACACTAGGTGGGTGTGCGGGATGGTTGTATATGAGGATTGATGTCTATCTAGAGTTTGTTGATCGAGGATTGTCTAGTGTGAGTTTGGTCATGGGATTTATATGAATAGTTATGTAGCTATCTATGAGTATGTAGATTGATACGAGATTATGGCAGAAATTTATGAGTTTGTGTGATGTTGATCGATGAGTGGTTGATTTCACCTAGTGTGGATCCTGTGGTTTGTCTCGTTAGTTCAATGTTCCATCTCGATTCTAAACACATGAGTTGTAGATTCTTTATCCTTGCACGTATCGTATCGAAGTATCCGTACCCTATTGGGGTATCCATAGTGTGTCGACATATCCTGATCGTATCAGTATCCATTCTTTTGACCTGGAATCTAAAATCCTTGAGTTTCGGTGTGGGATTGTTGAGTTAAAAGGACCTTATCGTAGCAGTCTCATTGTGAGATCATTGTTCCTCATGGTTAAAATCCTTTAGGGTATCGCCAGAAGATGAAACTCTTATATTGGAAATGAATAGATATTGCAAAAGGTAGCGGAAGCGTGGTATTTTCCTTTTTGTTGCAAGTCGTGTCGTATCGTGGAGCGTCTCCCGGTTGCACTCTGTGTTATCTTATGGTATCCTTTCTCATGGATACTTTCTCGTGGTTGATCTTAGCTCAAATTTGTTTGAGTTGGTTGTTTTCTCCTTCACCGTTTGCATTGGAGATCTAACATTCCTTTGTCGTTCGGGCATGTTCTACTCTTAAAGGGCTGTCAAGGATGCTCAAATTAGGATTTCTTCATATATTTGGGCCTTGGGATTTTACTTGGTTGTATGGCCCACCCGAAAGTGGGATCGATTCTTATCTCTGGGATCATTGGACATTGAAGAAGTCGTCGGGGCAATTTTATTCCCATAGTCTATCCTTGTTCGTGTAAATTTCGAGTACGAAATTTTTGTAAGGGTGGTAGTTTGTCACACCCCAGAAATTCATATTACTTTTCCTTGCAATTTTTGAATATCTTTATGAGTCTTTCCATGTTTTCCTCTCGATCTATTCCGGATTTATTGATATTCGGGTCTTCCCGAGGCTTAGCTTTTGGATTAATTGATGTTTGGGGGATGTTCGGGGTGTCTTTTGATGTTTAGGTGGACCCTCGGTGGCCCACATATTCATTAGACGCTTTATTCTTGGTATCGGGTTGTCGGGTGCTTGCCATTCCCATTGGCAAGCACATTTTGAAATCAGGTCTGCCCATTTCCCCCATTGCATTGTGATATGCACTGCTTCTGTCTCCCCCCTCCCATACCACATTTCGGAATGAGATTGATGCCTAGCCAGCCTCATTTCGGTATGCCGCCATTGCATACTCACTCCCATTTCACATATCGAAATGGGAGGCTTCTATTGGTGGCCTTATGTTGCATTTCGATATGCGCATGCCCTCCCCATTCCCATTCCACATTTTGAAATGTGGGCTTTCGGCGAGTGCGATTGGATACATTTCAATATGTGCCTAGGCCTTCTGTTCAGCCTCCCCTTTTGTATCTCGCTTATACATTTCGATATGTGCATAGGGCACATCGAAATGTGACCCTTTCTGTTGGCTTCTGATGTTGCACATTTCAAAATGTGCATGAGGGGCACATATCGAAATGTGACCCGCTCTGCCCATTCTCCAACCATTTTAATGGCTTCACATTTAGATATGTGGGGGGACACATCGAAATATGTCCCAGTAAGGGTATTTTTGAGAAATTGTTTAGGGCATATATATATGTTTATGTCTCTCAACCCTAACACTTGCACACACACAAACACATATACAACACAGCCAACATCTCCCCTCCCCCTCTCTCTCTCTCTCTCGAAAATCTCTATCCCTCTATACTTCTCTCTTCCCTAACTTCAAATATATGGAGATTTGGAGCAAATCTCCTTCTCCAACCTTGTTCCCAACGTCAAGGGCTACGTATCCATGGAATTCTCGGAGGCTATTGTGAAGAACCCTTACCTAGGGAGTGTGTAAATCATCTCAAGAGGTAGAGTTTTATATACCTCTTATCTCTATCATTGGTCTTCTCTCTTCTCCCTGTAAATATTTCAAATACATGAGGATATTTTCATGTGTGATCTTGTGGGTACTTGGAACCTGTAAATTTCCTGAGGAATAATGTATATTTGTGCATCGTTGACCTTCTCATGCTCAAAATTTTTAGATCCCTTGATTTATTTGGAAAACCCCAAATTTGGGTCAAATCCTAGATTACGAAACTTTTGTAAAGGAAGGGAAATTATTGTTTGAATTGAGTAAGGTCGTTGAAATGGGGTCTAACAAGGGTTTGACACTTTGGAAAATAATTTGGAATAGATGTTGTAACTCGTGTTTTTGGTCAAAGTTTGGGTTAGGAGGATTTTGCCCTAACCAGAGTATGAGATTGAATGAAAGAGTTAATCGTCTAAAACATAAAAGATGACTTGGGTTGGCTATATTGATTCGGGAATTTCATTCCTTAGGTAATTCGTACCCACGACATTGCGCAATGGGGGCTTGACGGGGCCCTCCTGACGGGTCGGGTAATACTAGGATCGTTCAAGTCATAGTGTGACTATTTTATTGTCATTTAATCATTTCATTCCACACACCTAAGCATGCTCCTAATCCAATTATATAAACAAAGAAATCAAACATGAACCTCAAGGTAACAAATAACAACTGCAGCAGAAATAAAATCTACATTAATCTATTCATTGGTTTCTTATTACAACGTACTTAAATAAAGGATAGCATAACTGATTCGTCCCGATCAAAGTACTAAACAAAAAGTACATGTACTGAGATATGTATGAGTCCTATCTACGTCATTCAAGTGACTCTTCCGAACTAGAAATGGACCAACAGTGACTCGCTCATCCGTCCAACTCTGTGACATCCAAAAATTTGGAAAACACAGGAATATGTAAGATAAACAGCAATTTAAACAAAAGTAAATCACTGTAAACAATCAGAACACATAATCGTCGTATAGGAACACATCCACGACACAGTCGTATAGGAACACATCCACAGCAAGCACAACAATATGGTACTTTGGCGCATCCGCACGTGACCACAGGGCCACACATAGTGATACCCCAGTCCATATTTACACATGATACCCCTCATTCACATTTACACGTAATAAAGCAAATGATTAGATTAAAGTACATCCTACATACTCACAGTGCTCGCAGAATCAACGTCGAGTGCCCTTACTTCTTAGAGGGCTCGACACCGTTTGCTTCCCCACCTGTCCAAGCTAAAAATATCAGTAACCGATACAAAACATAGCTTGAACAATGATATAAATGCGTAAATAAATGAATTGAAACACATATTCAACTCCCACTTGTTCACATTTCTTCAATTTTCATATATTTCCCTCTTTCCTATTTATTTACATTTTATTTTATTTTCTTTTTCTTTTAATTTATTTTGTATTCCCTTATGCACTGCCAACAGCCCATCAATGGGCCTGCATATCGATATGTGTCCCTCTGTGACACGTTCCGATTGCCTCATCCTCATAACACATTTCGATATAGGCTTCCTCTTCTTCCCATTTCGATATGGGTCATATTTCGATATGTGACCCAAGCTTTTCACATATCGAATGACAAACCAGACCCACATATCGAATGATACCACCGACAAACCAGAAAATGTACTGTGCATCTTCTTCAATTTGATTTTATTCAAACCCAAATGTTCCTTTTATGAACTGGACACTAATACTCAAAACATAGCATCTCTAACATATGTATTCATTCTAATACAACCTTAATTCAATTGAATCCATCAATTTTGCCAACACACACATGCGTACAAACCCACTTTCGAAACTTTAACAATCCTTACCAATTTTCAACCAAGATCCACGCAAACGTCAGAGATCTTGCAACAAGGATACATTTAAACTCTCAAACACCTTTAGATTATATGGTTACACCCACAAGACACTAAATATTAACCAACACAAAGCATTCACAGACACACTTCCTACCACTTAAACCTATTGATTCTACAAATTTTACACAAAACATACACATGCAAACCCATTTTATGAGTTTTGAAATCCAATACGTAATAATTAAACAACCATGCAAATTCTTAGAAATTTAAACTAGTAAGAAGGAAAATTAAGCTTGTCTTACCTAATTGATCGAGCCTCTTAGATTTAAATTCAGATTTCAAGCCAATCCCGTACAAATCTCAGCCAAAACTCATGCTTGCACTCCCACAGGTGTATCCCCCTCTCTACAATTGTTCCTTTACAATTTCTGAGTTTACGAAGGGGGTATGATTTCCACCGTTTGTGGGTTAATCAATTTTGGATACAAACGAGATCCACCTCTTCATTTCCATTTGACATCTGTAATTTCTTCATATTTTGATATGAATTAGGTTCCACTTATTACATTTCGATATATGTTCTTCACATTCCTATTCCCACAGTGAGTATACATATCGATATATGTCTCAGCACATCGAAATGTGTTGGCCTTCCCCAGCCAAATTCCAAAGAGCTAAAAGCTCGCATATCGATTGGGTTCCCCTTCGCATATCGATATGTGTTCACCTCATGGTGACACATATCGAAATGTGTACCCTACACATTTCGGTATATGGTTTAATCTTAAACCTAATACAGTGAACAGTAAGGGTATATTTCGATATGTGCACATCCCAAGGCCTAGAAAATTTCGGTATGTGATTGAATATCAAACCAAGAATTAATGAACAGTGGCACTATATACCGAAATATGCACTTCCCCAACCCTAATACATTTCTTTACCAAACCGTTCATATTATTACAAACATGATAATCTAACATGTTTTAAATCACAACGAATTTTCTAAGACGGGTGTTACAATTTGGGTTTCGTGCTAAAACACGGGTTAACCCAAGAGAAATCATACTAGTCGTACCAGGTGAATCGGACCAATACGGTTGGAACGGTCAGGATATGGCCAGTCGGACCATAGTCAGCATGGCAACATTTGGGCCGAAACAGATCATCTGTTCAAACGGTACGGGTGTGCGCATCGGGAGGCTCTCTGTAGCAAACGACCAGATTGACAGCCCGCTGGGGTACGAGCCCCCGACCATAATGCATGTGTTTTGGGCCATAAGGCCTATACAAAGTGAGCACATCACGCTCCTACCATCTTTGGAGAAGCACAAGCATCTATAAAAAGAACTCTAGGCAAAGGGAAAGGTACATGATCTCAAGCTCTCAAAACTCTGGTGTATTGGGCTCTCTCGAAACCCTCGCTAACTTTAGCATCGGAGTGCCTTCAGGTGAAGGAAAGGAAATGACGGTGTTTGCGCCTAAGGAAAGGGAATTAAGAGCAAGGTTGGGTACTGCTCCCCATATCTACAAATGTTTCAATCGTCAAGGTCAACCGTATACGTGCAGTATTGAACTATTGCTTGCTTACATATTCCCAGGTGGCGTCAGCAACCCAACTAGGAATCCAAAAAATCAGTGAACAAAGTTTTGCCAGTCCAAATTTCATAAATCGAAAGGTACGCCAATAATACAATTTTAGTATGACATATAATTTAGGAAAACTACAAAAACGAAGAGGGAAATAGCAAGCAGAAGCAGCCCAAAGGAACAAGGTTCTAAAAATTGGGGTAGGCGGGCGTCTAGGCACTAGGCGGACTGCCGGTGACTAATATTTGGGCTCCGTGCATTTTAGAGATTAATCGGGAATTAATCGGCAACTAGGCGGTTAGGCGGCGATTAGTTGGCTAGGCAGAAACCAGGCTAGGCAGCGACTAGTCGGTTGGGGGGAAATTGAGGTGATGGTTGGGAAATAATTAGTTTGAGCAAAAAAGGTTTACTTGATTTTTTTAAAAAAATTACTTTGAGCAGATATCAATAATGATATCTATGCTATTGAACATTTGTTGGGATTTAAGCAAACTATTTTTTGGCAATGTATGTTTACAAAATTTGCCCTATGTGTAACAATGATGAACATATGTATCATTTTGTTTTACACCTTGAACGTCGAATTTTTGCACATCTTCTAGGCCGATTAATTGTTTAGACGCTAGAAGGACCTCAGCCACCCGGCTACCGCCTAGCGATTTTTAGAACATTGCAAAGGAGAAATCGTAGAAGACTTTGTGACTTTAAAATACGACACTGAGTCCCTAATTTTGTGACCGAAGACTCTAGGAGTATAACAATTGAGAAGCCAACTGAAAACAAAAAGTACGGCTCCGAGTTGAAGCTTCCAATGGCACAACATATTGCAGTCCGAAAACTATTTAGAGGACTTGGCATTTGCCAATGAGGACACCATTACTAACTATAAAAGAGAGAAGAGATCCCAGTGCTTTTGATAAGATGAATGTTCAGATCAAACTTAGTTCTAATAAATTTAGCTAGGATCCCTTGCACATTAATGCTCAACGGCATCTCAAAAATAGCTAGGGCAAGTGGAGCACTGCTCCATAATCAACAAACTAAGTACATTATTGGAAAGAATTAGATGCGCAAATAACCAAGAAACTGACAGAAGTTTTCCAACCTTTAACTTACCATGTAAACCAGCTGTCACAAGAATGGCAGGATAATTTTGTGACTTAACCTACAAGGCAACAATTAAGTTCGTAAGTTTTCAGAATTTTCACTGCAGAAGAACTATAAAGTCATCACTACAAACGGTGCCAAATGCTCGTCACCATAGTCCTGATGGTTTACCAGAAACTTATGATCTGGGAGCAATAAAATAAATAAGCGGTAATAAAATTGGAGCCATGCGATAAAATAAGTACATAACCGAACAACAATGAAGTTGGAGCCATTTAATAAATTAACACTCACATTATCAACTGGAGAATATGACTTCATGTAGAAGTAAAACTCTTCCTTACGAGGATCTCCCCATTCCTACAAGAACGAAAGGAAATCATTTAGAGTAAACCACAGTTCCTAGAAGACATTGGTTTAGCAGTTCAAATCCTAGGAGCTGTCCAGAACATGGAACACTTCCATTCCAAAACAGTGGGATTAGCAAGATCCCAAATCTTCTTCCAGTTTATTACCTTAAAATTTTCCTTGAGACGAATTGTATGAAAATGTAAGAAACAACTGGGTTATAATGCTCCTACAGATGTGATTTTTTCACCAGTAACTGTAGTTTGGAAAGAAGTAGATGATATGGCAATTAACTCTTCTTATTTTGGTCTTGAATAACATACAGGACAAATCCCCAAACTGAAGATCAAACTACCAGTACATGTAAAACAATTAAACTGTTTTCATAGGACAATTAAGTTTATGAATTGATTTTCTGAAAAATGAAAAGAGCTGACCTCCCACTCCGATGTCGTAAGAGGAATAGTTGGATCAAGCATTGTTGTCAAAACATCCACAAAAGGTACTCCAGCTATAGCAGCTTTGAATAAATCTGGCCGCATATTAAGAACAGCTCCGATAAGCAATCCCCCTGCACTTCTTCCTTCGATACAGAGTTTTTCTTTTGTACAGTATCTCTTCTCTATCAGATATTCAGCACATGCAATAAAATCTGTGAAGGTGTTTTTCTTCTTTGACAGTTTCCCATTTTCATACCACTGCCTCCCCATTTCACCACCACCACGAGTGTGGGCAATTGCATAAATAAAACCCCGGTCCAACAAAGATAACCTTGATGCTTTGAAACTGGGATCCAGAGAATACTATTGAAAACAAGCCATTCATAATAAGTAAAGTTAGACTGAAAGTTTTAAAATACAAAGAGGAGAAGAAGCAGAACAACCCACTTTTTCATTAAATCATGGATCAAGAACCCTTCTTTGCCGCTTGATATGCAGTAATATTTGGCTAATAGAAATTACTCGACAGACCAATTTAATTAATTATAAACAGCTCAGTATCAGAAAATAATCACTGGACAGTAGCACTTGCTCATGACTGCGACAGGAATTCTTTAAACGCAACCGATGTAGTGAATTAAGACTAAGAAGGAGCATGAAAAAACAGTTGAAATGAGCAAACTTCTTGGAATAGATTTTCAAAACAATGAAGATTTCTGGATTGACCATTTGGTTGATGACGATTTGAGCGTCTAATTGTCTTTGTGTTCTGTGTGGTGCCTCTTGTGTCTTGTGTCACATGCTGACTCCAAATAGAGATATGAGTTCTATGCAAAGTACCTTAAAAGCAATATGATCGTGCCTGCTAGGTAGCAAGGCAGGCAGGGTAGATCCCTCTCGCATCACCTAGGTTGGATTCTTGGGTGTTGTACACGGTTGGTATGCAGTACCTGTGAGAATATTCCGTATATTCTAAAGATAGTTACTATATCTTTAGAATATATTATGTAAATATTATGTTTCCATTTAGGAGTCCTGTAATTATGTAATTGATGTAATACCTGTTCTGTGGTTTAATGAAATTAATATTAAATAAATGAGTTTAGATATAATTGTGGCTTAAGAATATTACTTAAGAATTTTATGGAAAGTTTTATTGAGGTTATTAAAAATCAAATAGATTGATTTGAAGGCTTAAATATAAGATTTGGGGTCATAGTGTGAGAATTTGGAAGTTTGAGGTTAGTCTTGGAATTTAGAATTAAATTTGGGATTTTTGGTCCTAGATATCGGTACCTTGGAAAGCCAAGATACCGGTATCTTATGAAGGTTTGGCAACCGGGACCCCAGAAACCGGTATGTTTTGGGGTATCTTGGGATTTGCCAAGATACCGATATCTTGGAAGTACAAAATACCGGTATCTGAGGT
>NMUG010000803.1:0-20136 GCA_002855965.1 Monotropa hypopitys | reverse complement strand
AAAGAATTTGACGGAGGATACGGGTATTACACATTCGAACAACCATGGGCATATTCCGTGCTCGAATCGGTACTCCTACCAAACTTCTGGCCTTCAGAGTACTCTACAACGTACCCGGAGACGTAGTTGTGGAGCCTGTACCTTCGAACTTCGACTTCAACTCCATTGACGATAACACCTTTATCATCCCTATGATCCAAGTTTTTGAGGGTGGAATTAGATTCCCCCTACATCCCTTCCCGACTCTGAAAAAGGCACTGAATCGGATTTATTTATCATTACGGGCAACTGGGAGTTTTACGAAGGAGCCCCCCCAGGATGATCCTATCCCTCGAACGACGGCTACCCTTGTTAGTCTGACCGATTGTCTATATACATTTCCCTCCAGCTTCATTTCAATACATCCTATTTACGGACTAATTTCTCACTTTGTAGCTTCTCCCGTCATTAACCGAAGATCTTCCCAGAACAAAGGATACTTGGAAAATAAGGTAAATACAGCCCTCAATCACACAAACGAGCAATGTCAGACACTCGACCGGGCTATCCACAACTTGCTCGAATACCTGCCCCATTACCGTGGTTATCGCGGAGTGTACCAACCTCAGCTTGCCATACGCCAAGTATTCCCGGATTCTCCTTCCCTCCAGCACAAGTCGTAGGAACATTAGTTGCTGACACCTCAGCAAGCGATCGTGGTAAGTCAATCGTTGCTACAACCCCTTCTGCTGAAGTAGGATCTTCCTCCCGAGCACGAGAACAAACCTCATCCTGCCAACACACCATGTCTTCATTCGATTTCAATTCTATGGCATCGGGCATGTTGCCCCTTCTGGCCCGCAGAGGCCGAGGAATCACCATAGGGCGTACACGCACTGATACACGGACAGCCCCCATCGGAAGCACTGTCGCCACTACAACCACTGCTGCTACTGTAACCTCTCGAATATCAACAACTACTACTTCTGCCGCACCTCCCTCCAGACCTCCAACGAGAACAACCACAACCACAACCACTGCCTTAACAAGCCAACTCTCCACTTCTGCTGTCCTGACTTCAAGCACCATTGTCACAGATCTTCCTCTGACATCCATTCCACTCTCAACAACACAAGTTGGTATCCTCCCCCCATCTCCCAAAATACACTGCACAGACGACTCCATCCCTGAATACGTCAATGAGAGCCTCTTTGCTGACGACCCCACTGAGCCTCACATATGTAAGCCTATGCTTTACAAGGGCGGAAGCTCATGGAGAGTGCTCACTGGGGATTCAATTGATGATCCTGCCACCGCTGTTGGCTTGGCTGAAGCACTGCTGCTTCCGAAGGACATGATCCAGGAGCAGAATTCTGAGGGCATGACCCTTTATGAAAAGATTCTCTTTGATTCAATCAAGGTACACTGGCCAATCCTTTTCCTCTTCTCTAGCTAATTAGAACTTAACTTAAAACTTCGACTTCCCATTATTTCAGACTATTCAATACGCCACCCTGCTCAAACAGAAGCTAGATGAAATATCCGAGGCCACCCACTGCGAATCTTCCATGGTGGTAAAGCTCATGGCAAGGGTCTCTGAGGCCCAGAAGAAGGCTGAATTCTTGAAGAACAAGGCTGCCGAGCTGGGCGGGGAGCTTGTGGTGGAGAGAAGAAAGGTCCTCGCCCTAGAGCTAGAAAAAGTGGATATGGCCAATTCTGCCAAGACTAAACTCGAGCTGGCACATGCCGAGTATGATCGAGAGATGAAGAAAAAAGAAGATCTTCATAAAGTTGCTATCAAAAAGCTAGAGGACAAGGTCCAGCGTCGGGACAATTCGCTAAAAGCCGTGCAGACCGAGAACTCAAAGCTAAAAGAGGAGATGTAGGCTGCTAAGGAGAAAGATCACGCGAAAGGATGTGTAGAGACATTGGCTAACTATTCCAAGCAGTTTCAGGAGCAGCTTCCCGCGCTTGTTGACACCTTCTTTACCCAGTACTGGGACTCTGCTCTCGACTTCTACGGAGTTGCCTGGGATTCTCCACTAAGGGCTGCAGCCCCAGTTCCAAGCCAGCTATCCCAAGCAGCACCATCCATACCAGCAGAAGAGCCACTGGAAACAGACCTGCCCTTGCTGCCAGTTGAAGTTGGAGTTGACGTTGTCGCAATGCCCCAGACTGGTGGTGGTCAGGTAGAAAGCATTCTCGCACATCCAAACGAGCATGCCTCAAGTAGTGATCCATCGACCAGGATTGTGGGACCCCTCACTGATCTGACAATAGAGACTATGAGGATTGTTGATCTTCCTCCCAATGTTTAGAACTCTCTTCCTTCTTTGCACTCGAACTTCTAAATGGTCTATAATAATTTTGACTTCGGTGTTGGCCGTAGGCTAGCACCAGTACTTTGTTTATTTTGGTTGTTCGTTGGACGACATTAGTTTATGCATCTGCTTTGTTTTCTACCATACGTACTTGGCTTCTGCACACTCTACATATTTTGCTGCACTGTAACATAACCGTATTGACCAACAAATGGTCTCTTCCGTATTGTTACTCTGTACGCGGGCTTTTCGGGTTTCTCACCCTTTTTAAGCCTTAGGCAACTTAATTTGCTTCCTTGGCCAGGGACTGTTAGTGCCCTTAGAGTTTCTCACTCATTCGAATCTGGGCTGCCTTGGGATTTCTCACCCCCTAAAGACAATGTGGATTCACGATCACTTCTAGACCCTTTTGAGTTTTCCCACCCATTTCAAACCGGGGCCTTTTCGGGACTTCTCATTCCCTAAAGACGGCTTTTGGTTTAGAAACCCATATAAGTATGGACCTTCTAGGCTTCTCGCCCAAATTCGAGCTCAGCACTATGGGATTTCTGATCCCTTAATGATGGCATTCTCTACCTAGCTGAGCTCAGGAACAATGAACCTAGGCCTTTCTCAATCCATTCCGAGTATTCTCTGCTCAGGTCCATTGCCCTCAATGAGGAAGTGAATTTTTTTTAAAATTTTCTCTTGCTCATTAAGAACTACAATCAAGACTTCTTCAAATCACACAAATGTGTCTAGGCAAAGGTAGTAACAACAACATCATCTTCATTGAAATAAGGCACTATGCGACAAGTACATCAATAATAATTCTTCTTCAGATTAGAGATGTTTCATGTGTGGGGAATGGGGTTTCCTTCTAAATCAACTAATTTGTAGGCTCCCTGGCCCGATCTGCCAACAACTTTGTAGGGACCTTCCCAGTTTGTCCCTAATTTGCCATCTGCTAGGTTTTTTGTGGTTCCCAAAACTTTCCTTAGCACAAGGTCGCCGATGCCGAACTGCCGGAGATGAACCCTTTTGTTATAAAATTTGGCTTATTGCCTCTGGTATGCCGCCAACTTGACCAGTGCATGCTCTCTTTTCTCATCTGCAAAATCTAACCGAACTGATAATGCTTGGTCATTACCCCCTGATCCATCAGTGCAGTGCAGATGGTGGGGATGCCAATCTCCAAAGGTATCACTGCTTCTGTCCCATAGGCTAGGGAATAAGGTGTCTCTCCGGTTGTGCGGCGAGGAGTTGTACGGTAAGCCCAGAGTACAAGTGGCAACTCATCAACCCATGCGCCCCTTGCCTTTTCCAATCTCTTTTTGATTCCATTTAATACAGTCTTGTTGGAAGCTTCCGCTTGGCCGTTGCACTGTGGATAACTGACGGATGCATAATAGTTCTTGATTTTGTAGGTAGAACAAAATTTCTTGAAGCGGTCTTGAAATTGCGTGCCATTATATGAAACTATCCCATAAGGAACTCCAAACCGTGTAATGATGTTCTTCCAGACAAACCTCTCTGTGTTCTGCTCCGTGATTTTGGTCAGTGGCTCTGCTTCTATCCACTTGGTAAAATAATCTGTCCCTACCAGTAAATACTTCACAGCCCCCCGCGTAGTCGGCAGTGGACCCACAATATCCAGACCCCATTGGGCGAATGGCCATGGGCTTGTAAGTGGCGCCAGATCTGCTGAAGGCGTGTGAATGATGGGTGAAAACCTCTGACACTTATCACACTGCTGAACATAGGCTTTAGCATCTTCTTGCATATAGGGCTACCAGTACTCTTGAGAAATAGCTCTGTGTGCTAATGACCGTCCTATAGCATGGCTGCCGCACACCCCCTCATGGATTTCACAGAGAAATTGTTGAACCATTGATGGGTGCACGCAGTGCAAATAGGGTCCGGTGAAAGACTTTCTGTACAAGTGTCCCTCTGGGGAGATCCAGAAACGAGATGACTTCACCTTGACCCTATGAGCTTCCTTTTTGTCTTCGGGTAACTTGTCTTCTTTCAGGTAGGTGAAAATGAGGTCCATCCAACTGGGACCCAATTAGATGTTATGAACCTCTTCTGTAGCGTCAATCTGAATGCTTGGCCTTGCAAGAGAATCCACACTAACAGTATGGTGGAACTCTGCTGGAACTAATGAGGAAAGGCATGCCAAGGCATCCGTGTGGCTATTTTGCTTAGAGGTGATCTGCACAATGCGTACTGTTTTAAAATCCTGCATTTTTTGCTTCACTGCGGCAGCATAGAGAGCCATTCTATCGTCTTTCGTGGCATATTCCCCTGACAGTTGGTTTACCACCAACTGACTGTCACAATGAACCAAAACATGTTGGGCTCCACATTTTTGTACGTCTGTGAGTCCTACCAGCATGGCTTCATATTCTGCTTCGTTATTTGAGGCCCTGAATGCCAACCGGACTGATTGTTCTAAAACCACGGACTCCGGTGATATCCTCACCACTCCGATACCTGACCCTTTGTTGCAGGCTAATCCATCCACATAGATCTTCCATAACTCACCTATGGGTGGCTCATTAACTTGCAATTCAGGGTACACGGGGTTCTCCTCTACTGGGATGTGCCGCACTTCCGTCTGGGCTGGTACTGCGGAGAACTCTGCTACAAAATTAGCTAGTATCTGTCCCTTAACGGCAGTGCGGGGCACAAACCTGATGTTATATTCACCAAGTTCCACCGACCAAGCTGCGTCCCTTCCGGACAGGTCTGCCTTTCTCAGGACAGTCCCGATCGGATGGACCGTTGGTACTTCAATCGGATGAGCTAGGAAGTAATGCTATAGTTTGCGTGAAGCCATAACCAAGGCAAAGATCAATTTTTCTAGTGGTAAATACCTGGTTTCGGCATCAAGCAAGGTTTTGCTTACATAATAGACCGGCACCTGTTTCCCTTCTTCCTCCTTGATCATGACTGCGTTTATTGCATGGTCTGAAATGGCTAAGTATGCTGTCAGCTTCTCCCCAGGGATTGGCGTGGAGACCAAAGGAGGTTCTGCTAAATATTTCTTGAACTCCTGGAAAGCTTCTTCACAATCTGCTCCCCATGAGTAGGTCACACTTTTCCTCAGCAACTGAAAGAAAGGTCTGCATCTATCGGAAGACCGGCTGATGAATCTGTTTAGCGCGGCAACCATCCCGGTCAGACATTGCACCTCCTTAGTCGTTCTCGAACTTTGAAGGTTCTGCAATGCAACAATCTGACTGGAATCTGCCTCAATCCCTCTTCTGGTGACGAGATGTCCTAGGAACTTGCCTGAACTGACCCCAAAAGCACACTTAGAGGCATTGAGATTCAAACCGTACTGCCGCAGAATGCAGAAGGTCTGACATAAATCAGATATGTGGGAGCCCGACTATTTAGACTTGACCACCATATCATCAATATACACCTCCATGGTTTTTTCCAGCAATTCTTTGAACATAAGCGTGGCCAATCTCTGGTAGGTTACACCTGCGTTCCTGAGTCCAAAAGGCATCACCTTGTAGCAATATAGACCCAAAGGAGTGATGAAGGTGGCTTTCTCCTGGTGTGGTTCGTACATGGCGATCTGGTGATAACCTCTGAAAGCATCCAAAAAAACTCATCCGCGCATACCCCGCTGTGGAGTCCACCAACTGGTCAATCTTGGGCATGGGAAAGCTGTCTTTTGGACATGCCTTGTTGAGACTAGTGAAATCTACGCGAACCCTCCATGCTCCATTCTTCTTCTTTACTACGACGGTGTTAGACAGCCACTCGGGGTAGTACACTTCCCTGATAGCCTTGGCTTCCAACAAATGGCGAACCTCCTCCATCACCGCTTCTGCATGGTGCGCGGCTGAGCGCCTTCTTCTTTGCATTACCGGTTTGTGGCAAGGATCCACATTTAGGTGATGACATATTATGCTTGGCTCAACCCCAGGCATCTCTACTGGAGTCCAAGCGAATACATCAATATTTTCTTTAAGCACCCTTTCAAACTCAAGGGCCTCCTTCCCCGAGAGCTCATCCCCGAGGAGGAAGTACCTATCGTTGTCTGATTCATGGGCAAGATCTTTTCTCAAGCTCTCGACCACATGGGCACTAGGGTCCACACCCATATCTTCTAAAACGAGCTGGTCAGGTACTTCAATGGATTTAATCTGCTCGCATTTGGGATCTGCCTTGATAGAAGCCAGAAAGTAATTTCGGGATGATTTCTGATTCCCTCGAATGCTCTCCACCACCTTTGGACCTGGGAACTTGATCGACTGATGATAAGTGGACGGGATAGCACCCATCTTGTGCATCCATGTCCTTCCCATGATTGCATTGTAAGCTGACGGTACATCGGTGACCAAAAATTCCACGTCCTTGGTGACATGCCCTGCCCTGACTGGCAGCACTATGGAACCAAGGGGACACACGGGTTCTGCACGAAAACCAATCAAGGGAATCCACACTTCCCTTAGATCCTCCTGAGACAGACCCATCTTTAAAAATGCTTGCAAATATAAGATGTCTGTAGAACTGCCCTAGTCTATCAGTATCCTTTCGGTGTCAAATCTGTTGATTGTCAAGGTAACGACCAAGGCATCGCTGTACGGCACAGTGACTCCCTCCAAATCTTCATCTGAAAAGGCTATTTGTGCTGTATATTCATCGTTCTCCATCTGTCTCTTCTGACCGAGCTGTAGCATATGGTGCTCTGAAGCCTGCTTTCTTCTTAAAGCCGTGAACTCTTGGAGTGGAACCTGCTCTTCACCTCCATGAATCACACGAATTATGCCAGCTAGCTGGCCACTTCCAAAACGACTCCCCCTGCAATGGGAAGATCATTCGAAAAATTGGGATGTTGAATTCCGTTCGAATCGCTTTATATGAGGTTGGGCCTGGCTTTCCCATTCTCAGAGCGGGCATCCCATTGAAATTGGCTTGCTGTGTAGCAAGTGCTGGCGCCGCACTGACTTCTTTCTCAGGAGACTGGGGCCGCACTGACCTCTTTCTCTTCTTCTTCTTCTCGGCTGGCTCAACAACGTGAGCGCGGTGAGCCCTATTGGCAGTGCGGCCTGCCTCCTTATTGGCCTCCTCTTCCAACTTGGCATGTTGTTCAACCCTTTCTATGAGCTCGGGAAAGGACTCCACCGGGTTCAAGGTTAAGGATTCTTTTAGTTTCTCACCAAAGGAAAGCCCTAGCTTGAACATTACCACTGCCTGCTTCTCTGTGCAGTCCTCCACATCATTATAAATGTCCACATACCTTCCTGCATACTCACGAAGGGATTCATTTGACCGTTTTCTCAATGAAGTCAAAGAATCAAAGTGCTTGGGAGTTGTGCGACTAGTCATGAAACGCTCCACAAATAACTCTGCTAGCTGCGCCCAACTGGTGACGGAGTTTGCGGGCAGTTTGTCATACCAACTGAGAGCCATGCGCCCTAGACTGGACGCAAACATTCGACAATAAAGAAACTCATCACCCTCATAAAGGATAAGAGCCTGTTCAAAATTCTTCAGGTGAGCCACCAGGTCCACCTTTCCGTCATACTTAGGAAAGTTGGGCAGAGAGAAACCCCTTGGGATTCTATAGTCTGAGATCTCACGAGACAGGGGAGTTGACGTGATCTGCTGGATCGCCCTTCTCGCACTCTCCTGGGCTGTTGCCTTTCCCCTAAACTTTTCATCTATCCACTTTCGCAAATCCTCCACTTGAGGATTAACCTCCTCCAGGTTTTGAGCAGATCTGGTCTGGGCCCTATTACGCAAATGATCTCTTAAATATGGTACTGAATTCGCTGACCTGGCCGGCTGAGACCGGTTGTTGCGATACGAACCTCTAATTCGTGTCCTGCTCTGGTGCTCACTGGGTTGTGGAGGGTCCCTAACCTTCCTCTCCCTTCTTGGGGGAAGGGGCGGAGCCTGCATTCCTCTATTTGCGCCACCGACTGGCCTCTGAATATTCGCCACTCCCCCTGTCTTCGAACATTGGGAGCCATTCTTTGGCCTCCACGTGTTCTAGGACGGGTGTGGATATTCTGCCTTCCTGGGATGTCTAAAGGTTGATTTCCCTAAGGCACGTCGTTTTCTGTCGTCCCATCTTCTGCACTTGGGCATCCAATCGTCGTATCGTTTCCCATGGATCCTGACCAATTCAGCCAGATCCTCATTTCTAACGGACTTGGATTTGGATTGAGATTGGGAACCCAAGGTCCTGGAATGGCTTGAACTTGCATCTTCCATATCGTAATCATCCTGGATATCTAAGCGATCCTCATTCTCGTCGTGGACAACATTGGTTGTTTCCACATCCTGTTGCCTGCTTGAACCTCCTCTCAGAAAAATTCGAAACCGAGGATAACCCCTCGTCTTCCTGGGGGCTGGGGGTGGAGTATGATCATTTTCTTGGGTTCCACGCCCATCCCCAGCATTTCTCCCTGCTTCAGGTGTCTGTTTGACTTCATCTTCTCTGATAATTGCCATCTCTGCTTCAAACTTTTCAACAACGAAATTTACTTCAAACTTGGTGTGGATTTCCCATAGACGGCGCCAATTGTCGACGGTGAAAACTTTCACTGTCGTTGAGTGCTTCTGCTGAACTGATCTTAAGATTCTTTCCTTGCCAAATTCCTTGCTATTATCCAGTCTCACATAAACTCTCTGCAGCCAAAGAAAACAGTTAGAAGACCCCCTCCGCCACTATGGTTTGGAAGGCCCTCCGATGATTAAGTTAGTCCCAAGTGGAGTAACAAAATCCTTATCAAAAGAGAGAAAAAATACAACAGGGAATGTGTGAGACCGTACCTTTTACAGGTGAAGAAACTTGCCTTTTATATCCTTGCTCTTTTCATTAATGGTGACCTTCCAACTCTTTGATTTCTCATCAAAGAGGGGGAATGAACGTGGACAGAAGACTCCTCGTCTTCTTCTCCGTTACATCCTTACAACTTCTCCTCTTGATTAGGTCGAAACGATTCTTCTGACGGTGTGAACATACTGCATGCATTTATGGCTACTGACTAATTAATGCCCAGACGTAATTCTGCCGCATAGCCAGGACCCCGCGCTGAAGACGCTTGCCGCACTAACAAGCCTTATCCTCAGCCGACGTCCCTGATTAACATAAGGCTCACCTCGTTCGTTTGATCCACCCCGCGCATCCTCACAACCGCACTGCCAGAATGCCCCTCTAGGCCTAATCCTGACCGCGCAGCAGGAAATGGCGTGTAGGAGCTGGCTATATCACTTCAGTCAAGGTCCTAACATTAATCCTTTCACAACTGTCCCAACTAAATCATCCATAATCTAATAAGAATATCCCTGAACAGGTTCTTCTTACCCTGTTGGATATGTTATCAGCTTATCACAGATAATCCAATCAGTAATGTCAATACTCCTAAGAGACATCCCACACAGATGTCCTAATCTTGCAGAGATGACCTTATCTGTGGTGCCAATTAAGGAAATATGACCTTTACATCAAACTCAGCATTGTTAACACTCTGGCCACACTAAATAACACCTTCAACTGATGAATTTGTACTGCCACGTGTCATCTATACTTTACCCCTCCACACCTGGCATCTGTCACGATAACCTTAAAGGATGGGTCCGGGTCGTAACAAATTTAGTGGTATTAGAGCCCGATTTATGTAAACCTTGGGCGATGTAGGATCTGTGAGTGAGTTGTGAAATATATAAGAGTTATTATATGCAAAAATCACCTTAGTAAAGGTGTATGTGATCAACATATGTGATAACTTGTTTTTAAAAACTTGGGGGTCTACATTTGGATTGGTCAAAGTGCGTTTGGCCACCGATACTTCAGTGAATATCCGAAGTAGATACTTTTAGACAAGATAAAATAAAAAATAATATTTTATACAGAAAATGAAATGGGTTGTAAAGTATTTTAAAAAATAAATGTCTCAGAGCAATATGGAGTCTTAAGATAAAATAAGGGGTGATAGTTATAGGTGTACGTTGGTATATTAGTTATGGGTAACATAAGAGGGTATGTGTGTATAAGTTTATGCAGGTAACTGATATATGGTAAATTTAATAAGGTAAGTAAAGAAAAAGTTGGAGAGATAAATATAAGTAACCAAAATAATATTGGTGTTAAAACGATACAGGAGAAATTTTGTTAAGTTAAAGATGTTAAAGGAAGAAGAATTGGTCATATCATTGTTCAAGTAGTTAATCTATTCATTGGAATTTCATTAGATGGTTGTGATGTTTGGTGAAAGTAATGGGGGTTTTTCGAAGGTCTAATTATTTTTACAATTATATAAAGTAGTATCTTTAGCAAATAATGAATTTTATTATAGGAATTAGTAAGGAGAAAAGGCTTGTTGGCCAGAGTAAGGCATTGAAAAGAAAAAATCTAAATAAAAAATAGTTATGATTATTAGTGTTGTTTCTAATTAAGGAAGAAATCTTTATGATAGTATTGAAATTGAGGGTAATGTGGGATAAGTCCTATAAGTTGGGGACATCAATTACAGACTAGATTAGTTAAAAGGATAAACTATTACTGAGGAAGAGCTCCCAATGTTAGCACTGTGTCCGAAAGAAATTATACGTTAGACCATACAAGATTGGAGGACCAAACTTTTATAAGTTGGGGAGAATTGTAACACCATGATTTTTTAAAATAATTATAATCAAGTTTAAGGCTAATAAAAATTAATTAAGAGGCTTAAATAATAAAATTAGACCTTAAATTTTTATACTAATTCCTAAGTGATGAATAGATATTTTTAGAAGATTTGGGAATTTTTAGGAATAAGAAAATAACTTTAGAAATGAAAAGAAGTTAAAAGGAATTATCGTATAATATTAAAAATACGAAAATTATGATTAATGACCGTCATAACTACGGAGCACCTTCTCGTACTATAGCATAGTCCAAGAGAGAATTAATTTCTCTTAATATTTCTATTCTTATCTAAAACTAATAAAACAAAAGAGAATTAAATGTAAACAAAACAAAACAAAATAAAATAAAATAAAAGAAGTAAGAAAAGAAGAAGAGGAGAAGTTCGATAGAGGGAAAGAACAGAGAGGAAAGAGGCAGGAAGAAAAGGAAGAGGAAAAAGGCGCCAACAATCCGACCATCCAACAATCAATCTGACTGCACCACTACGGTTATAACTTGACCGCAATCTTATTAACGTATTTGTTGAATTTTAAAACACAAGAATCTGTTAGAAATCAAGGTTAGAAAAGTATAAGAAAAACTTTAGAAAACTTAGAATCGAGAAGTTTCACAGCCATTTCGATCCGTTCTAAAATGTTTGAGTAGGATATAAGACGTATGCAAGATTATAGACCATTTGAAATCGGTAAAACAATGTTTCAGGAGTCAAATCAGAGATCCGAACCAAAAATCGCAGAACTTGGTCCTGCACAGCACCGATGCATGGACCGGCGCCAACACCGGTGAGCCCAGTGCCCAGCCCGTTGGTCAGCCTGGTTGAGTGATCAGTGTGTAATTGTGAGGGAAAAAGATTTTTTATTAAGGATAAATAACTAAATGATAATTATTAATAAAATATCATAATGTAGAATTAATGAAAAGTTAATTTGAAGATGGTTAAAAATCATAAGGATTATTACAAAACAATTTAGATTTAAGGAAAAGTATTAAAAGGAAAATATAGAGATTTAGGTACAATGAACCAGGAAGGTTATTCTAAGAACTATTTCTAATTAATATGAAATTATTAAGAATTATTTAAAAAATAAGTAAGAATAATAAGAATAAGTTTTGGTAGGACTATTAAATAGGAGTATGGAAAAATTAAAGAATAATAAGTTAAATATTTTGTAAGCGTTGTTATTTATATATTTCCATATTTCTATTATTCATGTATTTTGGATTAAAGATCGATTTTTTCGTGGGATTATGTTACATAGTTACATGTTTTTAAAGAGTTCCATGGATATGCACGTAATTGCGAATCTATTAGTCACAGATTATTGACACTAGACAGTCCCATTCAGAGAGTGATTTGATTACTGGCCCCTTTCCGCCAGGAGATTTTACTGATTGCTAATTACTGGCCCCGTCAATTAGAGAGTTATAATACTAACGTACTGTCTATTCTGTTGGATATAGTGTTAGACATCTAGCTTGTCCACAGTGGGATGCCTAGAAAAAATGTGGTTACTGGGGCGGCATATATAACATAAGAAAGAAACTATTTCTCAAACTGATTTGAAATAAAAAGATAAGAACAAGTGTGAAATACGAATATCCATATTGTTTTATGGTATTGATTACTAATACTGAACCACTGATACTGATACACTAATTCTAATATACGAATACTGATTTATGCACCATGTGGTTATACTTGACTCAATATGGTATCCGTGAGATTTAGCACGATTAATGATTTTCTGGCTATACTTTATGACTCTTTGACATTGATATGTAATTGTGAAAATACTGATAAAAGAGGAAATATATTATTTTTAGAATTAATGCACTGTTTCTGATGTTTGTTCATATTCCATGGCATAATACCTATAATTTGTTCTCTATCACTCATACGAGCTTTAGCTTATGAAAAAAATATTTTTCAGGAAAACATCTATTGGATAGCTAGCAGAGGCTCGCTTCAATTATCGTACTAGAGGTATGAGTATGTAGAATAGAATGTGTATTTTATTTATTAGTATAGATACTCTGAGACTTTTCCACAGATTTTCAGTTATGTATTTATATTAGCCAATTGTCTTTCTTTATCAGACATGTACATTATTTTAGTTTTATATTTCTTTATTTCTTCTATTGTATATGATCCTCATATTTATTATTCATAATAAGAAAAGAATAAGCAAGGTCTTAGGTGATTGTGTGAATTATCTAGCATCTGTCATGATGACCTTAGAGGATGGGTCGAGATCGTGATACTGGGTTTCTGGGTTTATAAGTTTGATGGGCTTTTGGGTTCTGGGTTTATGATTTCTAGGTTTGTAAATTAGCTTCTTATTTTACACTGCTACCGTCATTATCACTCAATGCTCTCTGTAATTTTAGTACTCTATTTTAGATTCCTTTGCACAAAAGATATGCACTTGAAGTTTATTAATATTTTCAGAGTTTTTACATAAAATATTGTAAAGTACTTCTATTTACAATTTCAAAAATGGTTTATATAAACAATTAAGTTAATGGATGGAGTATGCTTGTGAGACCCGTATTTCATTATACGGTCATTAATGATTAATAATCAAGAATTACGTGATTAAAAGTATTATCTAATAAGGTTAAATTATTAAAAAATAATTATAAAAGCTTTAGAAAAGTATTTGAGGATTTTATGGAATTTTGTGAATTTTTGAAAGTTTTTGGAAGAATTTAGAAATGTATATAAGTTAATTAACAGACTTAAATAAGATTTTGGGGTCTAAATGAAAGAATTAAAATAAGAAGGTAGAAAATGTAATTAAAGAAGAAAAATAGAAAATGTGTTCTGAGTTGTCAATTGATGGTGTCGTGTGGCAAGGGAGGGAGATACAACTTTGTATCTATAGTTGAACGTGGCAATTTTTGGTGAGGGAGGTATCTACTGTCGATTTCCTTAGCTAGGTGTCAGATTTAGTTTATCACAGGTGTGGTGGAAGCATGAATCATCAACTCTCTTCTGTATCATGTATAAACTAAAACGGACATAAATCATATCGATTGCGTTTTGAACAAATACTTTGTAAATCTATTGGAAGTGAATTGGTTTTGTGAGTGTGAGTTGAGAAAGATTGTTCTGGAGGGAGAGAGAAGGAAGATCGAGAGAGAGAGGAGAGGTTCTGTGCTTGAGTTGCAGAAGAAATCGATGAAGAAGACGATGAAGAATGTCTAGGGAATTCAGAATCCAAGTTCGCAACAAACTTCTGGAATTTATTTCATCCGATTAAGGTAAGATCAATCGAATCTAATAACACAATCTTGTTTCAATTTATTTGTAGAATCTATGGTTAAAATTTTGTAGAAATCGAATGAGTTTTGATGGAGTAATGAAGTAAAAATCAAAATCGGAGAAAACTAGATTTCTGCAGAGTCAACCCCAGACCGGGGGCACAACTGGACTCAGAACCGGTCCCTCCACCGGTGCTACTGGTGGAGTTACCGGTGGGCTTCTAGTTCGGGCAATAAGCCCTTTTTCTCGGGCGTAAGGCTCAGATCTTGGCTGGAAACCTCGGGTGTTGTGTTGGGCTAAAAACAAGAGGATTAAAATGTGTTTAAGTATAAATTTAAGTATTGAAATAAATAAAATATATTGTTAGAACTTAAGTGGATATTAGAAAAATTGTTGAATTTAAGTATTCAATTCATTACAAATGTTTTAAGGAAATTAAGAAGTTAGAAGAGAAGTTAAGAGCATAGGACATATATATTGTCGGTATTGTTTCTTATATAGTTTCGTTGGATTTATGGATAGGTGTGGATCATCCGTTATCATCAGCTCATCGAGAAGGCAAGCAAGTGGGTTAGACTTAATCTTCATCAGGTGAATACATATATAAATTTGTATAAATTAGAAGAGTTACTACTTTTCCTAGTAGTAAAATGATGTTTTGGAAATATTTGGGAAAAAGGGTTGAATCCTACGGATCACGTGATTTCGAAAAGAAAAGGATGAAAGTGATTGATTTGAAATATAAGAGCGTTTTTGGTAAAATAATTAAAAAGATGTTTTGGAAAAGTTAAGGGTTTTAAAAGAGATGTTTTTAGAAAGGTAAGGGATTTGAAGAGAGTTTTAAAAGAAATGGTTTTTTGGCAACGTTGAAAGAGTTTTGGAATATATAAAAGAATAAGAAAAAGTTTGAAATATTTAATCAAGGGTTTTATCCATTGAGATGATATTTTGGATTGTGCCTAAATAGCCTTACCATAGTACAAGGGGTACTATTGGGATTATGCATCGGGGTGCATTGTGCAGGGGCGCATTATATATATATATATGAGATGGTACTAGTCCTTACCGCTGGGGCAGGGAAAGGAGTGGCCCTGGGTTTATTACGATGTAACTATTTAGATATTAACAAATGATCAGATCTGAGTCTTAATGCGGATCAACGATTAATGATCCTTGGCTATTATGGTGTTTTTGATGGGAAGTTATTTGAGATGGGTTGATCGAACTGGATCATTGAGAAGAGTTTCAAGATTAATGTGATTAATAGGAATTGGTAATTCAATTGGGAAACTAGGATTTTGGTGTGCATTAAAAGTAAAGAGTTTGGGAAATGGGATTTTGAAAAAGAAATGTGAAATGCTTTAAAGTATTGGGATTTCTAAAAGTAAAGGGATTTCTTTATTAAGACAAGATTTTGTAGTAAAAAGATATGTGTTGTAAATAGTAATCCTTAGCTATTTTACTTATCTTTATTATGCATTTCTATAATATTCACCAGTCGTCGCTAATGCACGATTGTGCTTTTCTTTTAGGTGATTGGAGCTAGAGTCCACCAGTCCAGCTGCAGTTGTATTGTGGAGTTTGTCAGTATTGTAGTATCAGAGTGTCTTTTATTTATCTTTTGATGTATTTTGAGAGGATGTTTATCTCTTACTTGAGTCTACTTTCAGATTGTTCAGTTGAGTTGTATAGCAGTTTGTAGTGGAGTTGTATCGGGCATGTTGCCAGGGTTAAATTTATTGAGTCTATATCATTATTGTTATTATGAGATCAAAGGAGTTTATTCCTGTGGTTGTTTAATAATATTTTTTAGTAGTGGATTAGTGTATGCTGTCTCCACGTGTCATCCTTAGATAATTGGCTTTGCAGTTATTGGGGATGAGGCGTGACAGTTTTAATATCACAGCATAGGTTTGAGGTTCTGTAGACTAGAGGAGTAGAGTCAGCTAGACTGTGGACAATAGTGTGTCATTGAGTTAGAATTAGAGTATCTTACCTTGTCGTATTTTTCTAATTATTCTATTTGTTGAGCAGAGTTATTATGGAGGGTAATGCACATCGCGATTGAGATCGAGAGTCATTATCATCTGTTGGATAGAGGCAGGAGAGGCAGAATGAGCCAGTAGGTGTAGAGCAAGTTGATGTAGATCCGGTGAGGCAACTTCAGGAGGTCATGATAAGAATGGCAAAAAATCAGGCCCAATATTTTGGAAGGCTTCCTAGGCAGTCGACCCCAGAGAAAAGGACATTGGTGGATATTCATACATCAATATTTAGAAGTTTTAAGAAGATGGATCCACCAGCCTTTACTGGGACTAAGTGGTAGGAGGATGCCGAGAATTGGCTGATAAAGATAAAGCAGATTTTCAATATCATGAGAGTGGCTTATGATGATAAACTGAATCTAGCGGTATTTATGCTATCCGAGGAAGCATATCATTGGTGGCAATTTTTTGAAAGAGTGTTATTAGCAGCGGGAGAAGATGTGAGGATTTCTTGGAGAGATTTTGAGGAGGCTTTCAATGATAAATAATTTTCTCAGTATTACCAGGGGAGAAGAGGAAAGAGTTCATGTTGTTAGAGTAGGGGGAGATGTCGGTTGAGGAATATGTAGCGAAGTTCACAGCTCTATCTCGCTTTGCACCATTTATGATCACTACGGAGAAGGAAATGTGCGAGAAGTTTCAATTGGGATTGAATTCCTGTATCCAGTCTAGAGCAGCAATTTTGGAGGAGCATAGTTTTTGGAAATTGATTGCAAAATCTAAGATAGTGGATAAGAAAATTGGGAAAATAGATGATCGGAGAGAGCAGTCTAAGAGGGCTCGATCTAGCAGTCATCCACAACAGAGTAGAGTTGGGAATCAGAGTGTGCAATACAGTAGAGGGTCATTTCAATCTTCAGGGCAAAGGAATAGAGGGCAGAATGTCAGTAGGCTGGGAAAGGATGCAGTAAGTTAACAGCAGAGTCAGAATTTTTCGGGTAGGCAGGCTTCGAGATTCCAATTGTCAAAAGTGAGGTGTTTCAGATGTAATGAGATGGGGCACTATGCCAAAGACTGTACCAAAAGAACATTTAATTATTTTAATTGTGGTCAATTAGGCCACATGCAGTGGGAATGTCCTCAGGCGTTGGTAGAAGCTTCTTCAGTAGAGAATGCTCCGGGTAGAGGTCATGGAGTAGCTGGTAGTTCTAGAGGTAGAAGAGTGAGTCAACCATCGGAAGTTCTCATGTAGGGTGTAATCTTTGCCATTGGAGATCAGAAAATTCCAACAACCCATGAAGTAAATCCATGTATGTCCTAAAATTTTGGGGCAAAATTTTTGTAAGAAGGGGAGAGTTGTGAGACTCGTATTTCATTATAGGGTCATTAATGATTAATAATCAAGGATTGTGTGTGATTAAAAGTATTATCTAATAAGGTTAAATAATTTTAAAATAATTATAAAAGATTTAGAAAAGTATTTTGAGGATTTTATGGAATTTTATGGAATTTTTGGAAGTTTTTGGCAGAATTTAGAAATGTATATAAGTTAATTAAAAAACTTAAATAAGATTTTGGGGTCTAAATAAAAAATTGAAATAAGAAGGTAGAAAATGTAATTAAAGAAGAAAAATAGGAAATGTGTTCTGAGTTGTCGATTGATGGTGTCATGTGGCAAGGGAGGGAGATACAACTTTGTATCTATAGTTGAACGTGGCAATTTTTGGTGAGGGAGGTATCTGCTTTCGATTTTGTTAGCTAGGTGTCAGGTTTAGTTTATCACAGGTGTGGTGGAAGCATGAATCATCAACTCTCTTCTGTATCATGTATAAACTAAAACGGACATAAATCATATCGATTGAGTTTTGAACAAATACTTTGTAAATCTATTGGAAGTGAATTGGTTTTGTGAGTGTGAGTTGAGAAAGATTGTTGTGGAAGGAGAGAGAAGAAAGATCGGGAGATAGAGGAGAGCTTCTGTGCTCGAGTTGCAGAAGAAATCAATAAAGAAGACGATGGACAATGTCTAGGGAATTCAGAATCCAAGTTTGCAACAAAACTTCTGGAATTTATTTCATCAGATTAAGGTAAGATCAATCTAATCTAATAACATAGTCTTGTTGCAAATCATTTGTAGAATCTATGGTTAAAATTTGGAAGAAATCGAATGAGTTTTGATGGGGTAATCGAGTAAAAATCAAAATCGGAGAAAACTAGATTTCTGCAGAGCCAAACCTAGATCGGGGGCACGACCGGACTCAGAACCAGTCCCTCCACCACTGACACCAGTGGAACCACCGGTGCAGCTGCCAGTGGGCTTCTGGTTAGGGCAGTAGAACCTTTTGCTCGGGCTTAAGGCTCGATGCTTGGCCAGAAACCTCGGGTGTTGTTGGGCTAAAAAGCAGAGGATTAAAATATATTTAAGTACAAATTTAAGTATTGAAATCAATAAACATATATTGTTAGAACTTAAGTGAATATTAGAAAATTGTTGAATTTAAGTATTCAATTCATTAAAAATATTTTAAGGAAATTAAGAAGTTAGAAGAGAAGTTTAGAGCATAGGACATACATATTGTCGGTATTGTTTCTTATATAGTTTTGTTGGGTTTATGGATAGGTGTGGAGCAGCCGTTATCATCAGTTCAGTGGGAAGGCAAGCAAGTGGGTTAGAGTTAATCTTCATCAGGTGAATACATATATAGAATTATATAATTTAGAAGAGTTACTACTTTTCTTAGTAGTAAAATGATGTTTTGAAAATATTTGGGAAAAGGGTTGAATCCTACGGATCACATGATTTCGGAAAGAAAAGGATGAAAGTGATTGTTTTGAAATATAAGAGTGTTTTTGGTAAAATAATTAAAGAGATGTTTTGGAAAAGTTAAGGGTTTTAAAAGAGATGTTTTGAGAAAGATAAGGGATTTGAAGAGAGTTTTAAAAGAAATGGTTTTTTGGCAACATTGAAAGAGTTTTGGAATATATAATAGAATAAGAAAGAGTTTGAAATATTTAATCAAGGGTTTTATCCATTGAGATAATATCTTGGATCGTTCCTAAATAGTCTTGCCATATTACACGGGGTACTATTGGGATTATGCATCAGAGTGCATTGCATAGGGGCAAATTATATATATATGAGATGGTACTAGTCCTTACCGCGACAGGGAAACGAGTGACCTTTAGTTTAATACGATGTAACTATTCAGATATTTACAAATAATCAGATTTGAGTCTTAACGCTGATCAACAGTTAATGATCCTTGGCTATTATGGTGTCTGTGGTGGGATGTGATTTGAGATGGGTTGATCGAACTAGATCATTGAGAAGAGTTTCAAGATTAATGTGATAAATAGGAATTGGTAATTCAATTGGGAAAATGGAATTCTGGTGTGCGTTAAAAGTAAAGAGATTGGGAAATGGAATTTTGAAAGAGAAATGTGAAATGCTTGAAAGTATTGGGATTTCTAAAAGTAAAGGAATTTCTTTATTAAGATGAGATTTTGGAGTAAAAAGACATGTGTTGTAAATAGTGATCCTTAATTATTTTACTTATCTTTATTATGCATTTCTATAGCATTCACCAGCTGTCATCGCTGATGCGCACTTGTGGTTTTGTTTTAGGTGATTGGAGCTAGAGTCCACCAGTCCAGTCCATCTACAGTTGTGTTGTGGTGTTTGTTGGTATTGTAGTAACAAGGTGTCTTTTATTTATCTTTTGATGTATTTTGAGAGAATATTTATCTCTCACTTGAGTCTGTTTTCATATTGTTCAATTGAGTTATATAGTAGTTTGTAGTGGAGTTGTATCAGGCATGTTGCTCAGGGTTTAATTTATTGAGTCTATATCATAAGTGTTATTATAAGATCAAAGGAATTTATTTCAGTGGTTGTTTAATAATATTTTTTATTAGTGGAATAGTGTATGCTGTCGCCATGTGTCA
>NMUG010000802.1:0-20143 GCA_002855965.1 Monotropa hypopitys | reverse complement strand
GAAGAAAATAATATACGCGTCATTTTACACGACAAACGAGAGCTCAACAGGATTCGTTATAGAAGTGTAAGTCTTCTAATGTTATTATTTTATCTATCTTTACGTGTTTTAATACTTTTTAATCAATTTAATTGTTCTAATGTAGGATAAAGAAGAGGCACGAGCAATGAAAAAATCTAAAGGAAAGAAAAATGCTATCGTTCGACATGTATGATATTACACGTATATAAATTTAAATTTTCATATTTTGTTGTATATAATATCGATGTGTCATTAGATTAAAGTATTGTCAATTACATTTTTGTATTAATCTCTTAGGAACCCACAAAAAATAGTAACAAAAGCTATGCGGGAACAACGCCTGTGACGAGAGCGCGAGAGTGCATGAAAGGGAAAAGAGGTAATTGATAATGTATAGTATTGTTGTGTGATATATTTTACCAATATCACGTATTTTAAACTAAATTTTATATGTTTCATTATCACCTCTAGGTAGTCAATGAAAGTGGTATATCAAAAGCAACTTTGGCCCAACGCATGAGACGAGATTGTGAGAGATCTTCTGTTCTGCTTCCTCAAATACCATCTATGAATGACTATTCAATCCCTATAAGAACTGTAGCGATCTGGAAATTCAAACTTGTTTTGGAAACTCAAAGATTGAGTTGGAAACCATTATTGGGGATTTAATGTGAATTAGGGAGGTTTGATCCATATCCTAGGATTTGAAAATGGAATGCTTAATCTTGGGGAAGGCTTGGTTTGATGTGTTGGTTGAGGGTTAAGAAAGTGGCAAGATCATCTTGGTAATGGAATGGATGTGGTTTGCCTCTGGAAATGAAATTGGTATGGTCTTGGTAATTGGATTCACACTTGGAAGTCTAGCCTGGTGATTTGATCATGGAGGTTGGTACTTTGTTGGCTGTGGTTTACCGGAGAAAGGAGAGAGAGAGGCTTGTGGTAAAACAAGAAGAGAATATGGGGAAGGGACTCGGTCTTCTTCCGAAAAAGCCGGATGAAGAAGGAAGGGGGAGGACCCCCCTCTTTACCTGGAAAAATAGAAAAGGGGATTTGCGGGAAACGAAAAGGGGAACTCCCTATTTTCTGGAAAACCAGTAGGGGAAGAACACCCAAAACCAACAGGGGAAGAACACCCCTTTTTTCGGTAGAAGAAGGTGTGGGAGTGCTGCAGAGGGAGAGAGAGAGAAGCTGCAGCCCCTTCTTTCCCTCTTCAATTTCTAGATCTAGTTCTTCTCTCCTTCATTGTTGCCTAACCTTTAGGTTTCTTGATTAATGGCTTGAAGGAACGTTGTTGTACGCGTTGAGAGCTTCGTAGTGACGGGTTCGGTTCGTGGTGACTTTTTTCGGTGACTTTCCGGCAAGGCGACTCCGGCGACTAAATGTGGGTAACTCTTAAATTCTACCTTGTGTGTATAGAAATGTTTGTTCTAAATTCGCTCGTTGTCGTTTAATCATTCGATTGATTGTTGCTCGAATTTCCCCCTTACACTTTGATTGAGTAGTCAAATTTGTGAATCACTCGTTGGGTATTGGTCTTGGGAATCTTGGGGAATTCAGTGGTTTGAGGTGATTTGGAAGTTCGTAGGAACATTCGTTTGTTGTAGACTCTAAAATCCTTTGTGCGTGCCATGTGTTTGATGAAAGTCCCTAGTGATTTTATAAGTGGGTTTTGGTGGATTTGAGTCATGTTGAGTATTGTTGGGTTTCTATGAGGATGAGTGGAACTTATGTTGATCTTGTATGTGATGCGAAGAGGTTGTATAGTGATGATTGCCTTTGGGTAAGAGATTGGAGTAGGTAAACCCAGTTTGGGAAAATTGGTAAGTCTCGGAGCATTGGTTGTGATATGACTTGGGAAACCGTAGTTAGGTGAAATCATGGCTTGTTGGTTGTTCAAATGGAAATGCTTGTCGTTGGGTTCTTTTGGTAAGTCATTTGTGATTAGATGACCTTCTTGGATGAGTGTGTGTGTGTGGCTCGGTGTTTGACTTTCACAGTTGAAAAAATGGGAATTGTCGCCATTGCTTGGGTATCTTTGTGTGGGAACATTGTGAGTGTGTCTTGTCCGCCCTTGTATGGAAAATGTAGAATGCAGTATGGTATTGGCGTGTCTTGGCCGCCTCTGAATGGAAATGTGAAAGTTTGTGGAAAGTGGAAACATCATCAGAAAGTAATGAACACACTCAATGAACGCAATTTACTCAACGAACGACAAATACGAAGGATGGATCCTACGAGGACTACCTTCTTGTAATCTTTGATCTTTCACCCAAATTCAACTATAACAACCAACGTTAATTGGAATGGCATGTGATCTTGTTGGATGTTGTTTTGGAGGTTTCTGTCCATGCAACTGTGGTTTCGTTGAGTGGGGGATACGTGTCCCTAAAAGTCGCGGAATTACTAGATACGTCGGCAGACGGGATCTAGGAAGAATCCAATTGGCCAATCGGTAGGAGTAAACGAGTTCCTGTAAGTCCCGGAATAAGACATGTGCACGTCGGCAGGCGGGGCCATAGAAGGAAGCTCAACATTGATGGATCTTTTTAGCCTCTTCGGGAGGTCGACTGGGGACTCGCTACCACGGGGAGTTTGCCAGGATTTAGATCTTTTTAGCCTCTTCGGGAGGTCGACTGGGGACTCGCTACCACGAGGAGTTTGCCAGGATTTGGATATTGGAACAAGTGGAAAGAAAGGAAAATGAATTGACTATCCTAACATCTCCAATATATACTACAATCAAACCTACGCCACGTGATGTTTTACCAAAGGAGAGATTATGAGCAGGGTTGTTGGGGTCCCTTGGTTACTATAGAGTGGTGTTCTTTGGTGTGATTGAGAGTGTGGTCCTGGTTTGGTAGACTCTCTGGTGATACATGTTTGTGGTAGGCTATTCGGATCGGATGTTGTGAGATGTGTGGTTTGTCTTGTTGGATTGGTTCCGGTTCGGAGTACACTGGAGGTGTCGGTTGGGGTTACACTTGGGATTCTATTTGGGTTGGCTCTTGGTCTCCTGGTTGCAGTTGGGTGTGTGTGTGGGCGTGCATTTTACTTCACTTTTTGCCTCACTTTACTTTCAGTTGCTTCACCCTTGGTTACTCTGTTTAGACTTGCACTTTCTTGTGCACTCTTGTTAGACTTTAGTTGTTACCGTCACTGAGATGTGTTTGCTCAGACCCTCCTTTCCCTCTCTTCCAGGATTGTACTGCAGGGTTTCTCTTGCAGATTGACTTGGAGCTTGTACTGGCAGTCGGTTCCATTGGAGCTGCAGTCTTGGCTCTTTTTTTCAGTTTACAGGTTGTTGTACTGTTGTGGTTGTACCTTCTCTTTACAGTTTGTAGTTAGTAGTTCGGTTGTGCTCTCTTTTTGTACTCTCTCAGTTGTACATTGTATCAAGAAGAATGTAATGAGAAGTTCTACCTCACTGTGAATGATTACTACTATTAACTCCCCATTGTTTGATTAAATGTATTTCAAAAAAATGTTTCTCAAAATTTGGGGTGTTACAGTTGGTATCAGAGCTTTCGGTATGAATATCTTCGGACCGTGGGAAGACACTTAGTCTTCATGGGTTCCTTAGGGTCATTACGAATGATGTGATTGTCTCGTGTGCCTTGGAGCACCGTCTATCTTGAGTTTGCTTCCGTAGAGTCATTGTGTTGTTCCGACTCCTTCTTGTGGTGTTGGCTTTCTTTGGATGTTTGGAAGATGAGTGTTGTTCCTCCCGCGAAGCTAGTGTTGAGTTTGAGGTTGTGCTCTTGGGTACCTACCTTTCTTGAGAATATGATGTTGCTTCCGTTGTTCTATTGAGTTGGATGCCTTTTCTGATGGGTGTTTAGTGGAGATTGTGAATTGTGGAAGAATTTGGTATGAGGATCGTGTGCTCCCCCTTCTCTTGAGGCATGGAATTGGATTTGGTTTGTGATTGTAAGTTCTGTTTTGGGCTTTCACGTGTGCGAGTCAGGGTATGATGAGGTTTGTCCTTCTATTTTCTCTTACGATCGTGCAGTTTTGTCACCAAATCCTAGTTGATCTGTGACCGATGATCACTTGTGGGTCTTTGCCTCTTGGAAATCTTATGTCTTCCGCGCAATATTCGTTCTTTTCTATCTCGAAGCGGTTATTTTCGTTTAGTGACGATAATTCTTTCTTGTTGCCAGTGTTTCGATGGCTCCTAGGCATGTTGCGAATCGGGTTTGTCGTGGAGTTCCTACTCCTGAAGTGGTTGTGGAAGATAATGCTCAACCTCGATTCGAGCAGTTTACCGAAAGATTAGTTGCCGCCATTGGGGTAAGTGGTCAAAGAGCTGGTTTGTCTTTGGTCAGTGAAAGAGATCACTATAAGCAGATGGTTAGAGATTTCCTCCATTTCAATCCTCCTAAGTTCCGTGGTTCTGAGGACACGTTAGAGGCAAATCATTGGCTGGGTGAGATTCACAAAATTTTGGAAGCGTTGTCTATCGTGGAAGATTCCGCGCGAGTGTCTTTGGCTTCGGGTCAGTTGATTGGAGAAGCTAGTGAATGGTGGAGTTCCGTAGTGAAAGGTCGCAGCGTTCCTGGTTCTTCTTCCTCTTCGGCAGAGGGTATGTCATGGATTCATTTCGAGGCAGTGTTCGATGCCCAGTTCTTTCCAGAATCGTTTCGTGATGCGATGAGTTTGCAGTTCGAGAGTCTAACGCAGGGTGACATGACGGTCACACAGTATGCCACAAATTCTATTCCTTGTCGCATTTCGCGTCGGAGTTAGTTCGTTCAGAAAATTAGAAGTGCAGAAGATTCGAAAGAGGTTTGCGTTCTGAGATTCAGCCACATGTCGTGGGTTTACATGTTGAGAATTATGCGTCTTTGTTGGAAAGCGCCAGAGCAGTGGAGTCGTGCCTTGGTCGTTTGCAGACGACGCATAGAGTGGAGATTTCTCGTCGTGATATTAACCAGAGTTCGGGTACCACCGGAAATGCCAACAAGAAGCGAGATCATGATCAAGTGGAAGTGTTCGGGAATCGTCGGGGTGGTGGTTCATCATCCTCTTTGCGCAAGCCGGGAATAGCTTCAGCTACTCAGATCGTGTGCTACAGATGTCGTCAGTCGGGTCACTATCGTTCGCAGTGCACCGCTCTGGCACCTCCTTCGAAGTCGTGTTACCGTTGCGACAAGTTCGGTCATATGGCAAGGGATTGCCCAAATCAGTGAAGAAGTAGATTGAAGTTGCGTGGTTTCGTCGTATATTATTGTTCGACCTTTAGAAGAATGGTGTTGTCCGTAACACCTTTTGTTGAAAATTGCTTCTTGCTTCCTTTTTATGCAAAAAAAAATGTTTCTCAAAAAATTGTTGTTGAACTCTATGTGCATGGTTGCACATTTGGACTTTTTGGAATCTATTGTACTTTTGTTGTGGTGTGCATCTTTTGCTTTGTTGAGCACACAAGACTCTAATTTAATCGAATGAAATGTTGTTTGCGATTCGTATTCAGTGTTGAGATTCAGTATTTTTGCATGATTGGCAAAGATACGTCTATGTGTGGTTGCTTCCTTTTGTGCCTTGGAAAAATCTTGATGGGTATTATTTGACTCTTGTTGTTGTTGTAGTTGAGGCACCTTGTTTAGGCCTCACCATCTTGATTCGGTTACAGATTGTTCGTGTTGGAAGTTGAATCGCGATAAGAAGTCCTAACTTCTTTTCTTGTTGTTCGCCTAGTCGTGGCATTCGTACCTATCGTTTGTAAGTATTGACGGGAAATATTGGAATCTTCAAGGCAACGTAGCGGACGAAATCATGGGAATGGGTACGAATACATCTTGAGATTGTTAGACTTGGTGTGAGTTTATGCGAAGTCATGTTGCTTGGACTTAGCATTCGCATATTTGGTGTCGCGTGTGTGTGTTTTTCTTTGATTGTGAGATGTAAGTGTGACGGGTGCGTATTGAATTGGGAAATGCCTTCGGTCGGGGCCTCTCAAGACAATTGCACATGTCACTCTGTCATTACACCAGGATATGTATATTTATTGCGTAGTGGATAAAAGGCATATATATGCATACGGGTTTGGATGGTTGCGAATAATTTTTTTTATTGCGGTTTGGTATCTCGGCATACCATTGGCTTGTTCGTGGTTCGGTGATGCTCACTTGCGCGTTGGTGCATCTTTCTTGAAGCGGTTTGGACTCCTTGGATGGATTCTATGTTTGATCATTGCGTATTAGTGGCAAAGTGAAATGAATCTCGTTGTGCGACTTTCGTGGAGTGATTCGTTAATGGACTTTCAGCCCTTAAGTGCGACTTGCTTGTTTTATCGTCCATCGAATTCTGATTGAGTATTGGGCAGTTCGTTTTGAGCTGAGTAGAAGCTTTTCGTGCATGATTCTCTATCGTGGATTGATTCCATTCGTGGTGACGATGCGTGGTATTTAAATTCTTTCGGGAATTCTCGTTGATGGTTGCGTTGATCCTCTAACCTTTGGCGCGAGTAAATTTCGAGGACGAATTTTTTATAAGAGGGGGAGTTTGTCACATTCCAAAAATTTAAATCGATTCTTTTCGTCGCCAATGAATTCATAAAAACAAGTTCGATTGACTTTGTCCTCGTTCGTTGGTAATCGTCGTGGTTCGTTTGATGGTTAATTCGCTTATTCAATCTTTGGATGCGTGGTATCGCTTTGGAAGGTCACGGTGTGGTCTTAAGATGTTTATCCAACGTCTCTAATATTTTAGAAATGCTCGGGATTGAGTCGGGAGAGTTCGGGAGAGGTTCGACGAAGTTTTCGGGGCTTCAGCAGCATCCCCGTCCGGACGAAGGTGGGTCCCGTCCGGACGGCCACGCAGAGACTTCGGGTTTGGGCTACAGGAGGTCTCGTCCGGACCATGGCGGGTCTCGTCCGGACGACGAGGGTTCCTTGTCCAGACGGCGGTGGTCCCGTCCGGACGGCGCGGCAGCAGGTTGCGCGATTTGTTCAGATTTTTGTGTTTAAGTGCGGCCCAACCCTTCCCCTCTCTCATTTTAGTCCGCCCCAACCTCTCTCTAACCCTAAAACACTCTCTTCCTCTCACTTCTCTCTTCAATCTTTCTCAATCCATCAAGATCCAAGGGTTTTTCCCTTCAAGAACGCCGACGAGCTTGACGAGGGCTACGCATTGACGGGTTTGTATCGTAGTGATTCGGTAAGAACCCTCCCTCTTTAATTTCTAGATCTAGTTCTTCTCTCCTTCATTGTTGCCTAACCTTTAGGTTTCTTGATTAATGGCTTGAAGGAACATTGTTGTACGCATTGAGAGCTTCGTAGCGGTGGGTTCGGTTCGCGGTGACTTTTTCCGGTGACTTTCCGGCAAGGCGACTCCGGCGACTAAATGTGGGTAACTCTTAAATTCTACCTTGTGTGTATAGAAATGTTTGTTCTAAATTCGCTCGTTGTCGTTTAATCATTCGATTGATTGTTGCTCGAATTTCCCGCTTACACTTTGATTGAGTAGTCAAATTTGTGAATCACTTGTTGGGTATTGGTCTTGGGAATCTTGGGGAATTCAGTGGTTTGAGGTGATTTGGAAGTTCGTAGGAACATTCGTTTGTTGTAGACTCTAAAATCCTTTGTGCGTGCCATGTGTTCGATGAAAGTCCCTAGTGATTTTATAAGTGGGTTTTGGTGGATTTGAGTCATGTTGAGTATTGTTGGGTTTCTATGAGGATGAGTGGAACTTATGTTGATCTTGTATGTGATGCGAAGAGGTTGTATAGTGATGATTGCCTTTGGGTAAGATATTGGAGTAGGTAAACCCAGTTTGGGAAAATTGGTAAGTCTCGGAGCATTGATTGTGATATGACTTGAGAAACCGTAGTTGGGTGAAATCATGGCTTGTTGGTTGTTCAAATGGAAATGCTTGTCGTTGGGTTCTTTTGGTAAGTCATTTGTGATTAGATGACCTTCTTGGATGAGTGTGTGTGTGTGGCTCGGTGTTTGACTTCCATGGTTGAAAAAATGGGAATTGTCGCCATTGCTTGGGTATCTTTGTGTGGGAACATTGTGAGTGTGTAGTGTCCGCCCGAGTGTGGAAAATGTAGAATGCGGTATGGTATTGGCATGTCTTGGCCGCCTTTGAATGGAAATGTGAAAGTTTGTGGAAAGTGAAAACATCATCGGAAAGTAATGAACACACTCAATGAACGCAATTTACTCAACGAACGACAAATACGAAGGATGGATCCTACGAGGACTACCTTCTTGTAATCTTTGATCTTTCACCCAAATTCAACTATAACAACCAACGTTAATTGGAATGGCATGTGATCTTGTTGGATGTTGTTTTGGAGGTTTCTGCCCAAGCAACTGTGGTTTCGTTGAGTGGGGGATACGCGTCCCTAAAAGTCGCGGAATTACTAGATACGTCGGCAGACGGGGTCTAGGAAGAATCCAATTGGCCAATCAGTAGGAGTAAACGAGTTCCTGTAAGTCCCGGAATAAGACATGTGCACGTCGGCAGGAGGGGCCATAAAAGGAAGCTCAACATTGATGGATCTTTTTAGCCTCTTCGGGAGGTCGACTGGGGACTCGCTACCACGAGGAGTTTGCCAGGATTTAGATCTTTTTAGCCTCTTTGGGAGGTCGACTGGGGACTCGCTACCACGAAGAGTTTGCCAGGATTTGGATATTGGAACAAGTGGAAAGAAAGGAAAATGAATTGACTATCCTAACATCTCCAATATATACTACAATCAAACCTACGCCACGTGATGTTTTACCAAAGGAGAGATTATGAGCAGGGTTGTTGGGGTCCCTTGGTTACTATAGAGTGGTGTTCTTTGGTGTGATTGAGAGTGTGGTCCTGGTTTGATAGACTCTCTGGTGATACTTGTTTGTGGTAGGCTATTCGGATCGGATGCTGTGAGATATGTGGTTTTCTTGTTGGGTTGGTTCCGGTTCGGAGTACACTGGAGGTGTCGGTTGGGATTACACTTGGGATTCTATTTGGGTTGGCTCTTGGTCTCCTGGTTACAGTTGAGTGTGTGTGTGGGCGTGCGTTTTACTTCACTTTCCGCCCCACTTTACTTTCAGTTGCTTCACCCTTGGTTACTCTGTTTAGACTTGCACTTTCTTGTGCACTCTTGTTAGACTTTAGTTGTTACCGTCACTGAGCTGTGTTTGCTCAGACCCTCTTTTCCCTCTCTTTCCAGGATTGTACTGCAGGGTTTCTCTTGAAGGTTGACTTGGAGCTTGTACTGGCAATCGGTTCTGTTGGAGCTGCAGTCTTGGCTCTCTTTTTAGTTTACAGGTTGTTGTACTGTTGTGGTTGTACCTTCTCTTTACAATTTCTAGTTAGTAGTTCGGTTGTACTCTCTTTTTGTACTCTCTTAGTTGTACATTGTATCAAGAAGAATGTAATGAGAAGTTCTACCGCACTGTGAATGATTACTACTATTAACTCCCCATTGTTTGATTAAATGTATTTCAAAAAAAATGTTTCTCAAAATTTGGGGTGTTACAGGGAGGAAGTCGCAACCCCGTCTTTCGGAAGAAGAGGGGTGCTCTTCCGGTAAAGGAGATGACTGGGAGAGAGAGAGTAGAGAGGGAGCCAGATGTTGCACCTCCTTCTACCAGAAAAAGGCTCCCTTCTTCCGATAGAGTGCATCCTGATGAGTTTTAATGAGGGGTAGTGAGGTCTTTTTGCCTCCTTGGTCCTTTTAGGGCATTTTAAATCACTCTTTTCTCTCTTTAAATTCACTCCAGTCCCACTCCTGTAACCCCACTTCTCTCCTCTCATCTCTCTAAGTTTTGAAGACTATCAAGAGGGAGTTTGGAAAAATCCCAAGGAGAAAGGTTGGAGCATTCGTCAAGGGCTATCCAATGATCCATGGGTCAATGGCAAAGGATAAGAACCCTCACCTAGGGTCGTGCATAAGTCATCCTCTAATATAGAGTTTTCTATCCCTTATATCTCCATTATTGGTTGCTCTCTTCTCTCTCTAGGTTTCCAAAGGTTATGAGGATGTTTTCATGTTTTGACTTCGTGGGTCATGTGAACTGTCACGCCCCAGATTTTCAAACCATTTTTTGAAAGGAATTATAATTACAAAATAACTAAGACACAACCCATCCAACCGTATTCAAAACCAAACGAAACAACCAGGCGTGAGATGAAATAGAGTGCGGAAAGAGAATACAACTACATATTACATTACAAACCTTCCTTTAGAGTACAAGATACAAGATGGCATAGTCACCATTTATTTTACACAAAATAAGAAAAGAGACACAAGCTCCAAGAGCCTAAATGAAATACCAAAAGGGGGATTCTTCTTCGAATCAAGATAGCAAAGTACTCCAAATGCAATGGATCCTCAAGCAGGAGGATCAAACCTGAAAAAGAAGAGGACACTATGCTATGTAGGGAAAATCTATGTTCTACCATGGCTAAGCTTGTCGTGGACTCGTGTGTGCTTGTCTAGCATGCAATAAATGGCCCAACATGGAAAAGTATGCATAACAATGATCCTCACTCTAAAATTGATAAGTCACGCTTCCTACACTATCATGCAAGGGTGTTCTAATTTCTTTTCATGTAATGTATCCCATGCATATTGACTTTTCATTATTTCCATGAATAGAGTCATTCAATTATCTTTCCTTGACTTCATTTTCACATAGATGAACCCAGAAATCCCATCATAAGTCCATTTCTGATTCATCCTACAGATCTCATACTATCGATGAGTCTGGGAATCCCAACATAAGTCCTATCCTGACTACATCCTAATATCTCCATTTTATCATGTTTTGTAGTGTGTAACGTCGATAGGGTAGGTTCGGTATAGTGGCCCATAGACACATTATCCTTTCTTTTCCGTCATTCCCCAACTCGTTGGGAGGGCTACTGCTACCCCTATTGTGTACAATGTTGTGGATGGCGCGACCATCCAGGAAATCTCATCATAAGTCCATTCCTGCATAAAATAAAACCCATATCTATTACCATTCCTATCCGAAGCTAGCTTTTCATTTAGTTTCATTAAGTGATTCCTAGCCAAATCTAGTACATGTCATTTTGTATTCCTAGCCGACGCTAGCATGTATGTTACCATGCGTCCAATGCTTTCTTAGCCAATGCTAGTTTGTGTGATGTTAAAGTCCAAGCCGATGCTAGCTCAAGCTTGTTGTTATACCTAGCCAACACTAGTTCAATGGAATTCAAATCCTCTTAGCCGACGCTAGTGCAAATATTGTGACCATGCATATCCTAGCCAATACTAGTATGAAATACCCATGCAAGTTCAACCCTTCTCGCATGCAATTCCCATGTCCTGAGTTATGCTACACTCTTAATTTCCCAAGGTTACTCAAATCAAGGCATTCTCTCAAGGGAGGGAATTGACCTCCGCCCTTATACCCAATTGTTTTCTCCCAAGTACCCGTACAATCTCAATTTAGCTTCAAGACCCATCCGAGCATTTTATCAAACACTTGGTCACCATAAGTTTAAAGGCCAAAGACATGACTTCCTAGACCTCTTCTTAACACAAGACCCATGCCATCTTGTCTCCAAACCAAACCTAACTTGTCTAAAAACCCACATTGAACCAATTTGAGCATAAGAACCCCAATTAGCCAAAATCCCTCAATTAGTTTGTCAATCCCGAAATTAGGTTTTCTTCAAATTTGGGATTTTTCACCAAGATACAAAGAACATGAAATTGACCCATGGTATACTAGACCATATCCCTGAGAACCACAAACTCACTCCCAATTTCATGAATACATGGCTAATTCTAGGTTAATTTCTCCATCAAAACCCATAACCCAAATTTTATCAAAATTTACATCATACAAGAGGGGGAAGAGAGAAACACAAGAGAAGTCATAATAGACATAGAGATTTCCTACCTCAAGCTTGAAGATTCTTGAACCCTATGTGAGGGTTGTGAACAGGCACCATTGAAACCACCATAGACATGAAGAGCTTGACTCCGGGAATGTCATTAATGAAGAAGTTTTCTTCAAAAGCTCCATAGAAAGAAAGGGAAAGAAGAGAGAAGGTGGAAGGATGAATATGGAACTAGAGAGAGAGAGAGAGAGGATCTCTCAATCTCTAGGGTTTTCTGAGAGAAATGAGGGAAAACGAACTAAGAGATGAATATATAGCCCCCTACGTGAAAAGACCAAAATGCCCTTAATGAGCTTAAAAATCCTGCAGAAGGCTCTGTACACTGTTGCAGAGAAAACATGCAACCGGTGTACAGGCAACAAATCTGTTTCCGGGTGCCACATGCACTGATGCAACCAGAAATGTTAACTGGTGCAGCCAAGACAGAGGCTTTGTGCACCGGTGCAACCTTTTGCTTCAACTGGTGCACAAGGGCTTAGACAACCAAAAATGAAATCACAGAGGCTCCCTGCACCGGTGCAACCAAACTGTGCAACCGGTGCAACCCAAACGTGTGTTCCCAACAAAGGCCATGTGCACTGGTGCACAAGTTGTGCTCAACCGATGCATAGGCACCAGAATTGGTTCTCAAGCTTATTTCTTCCTGGGCCAACCCGAGACACCCCGAAGTGGTCCGAAACTCTCGGGAATTAAAAGAACTCAACTCAAAACATAATTTCACTCCACTGGAGATAGGAATTTGAGATGTGGAGGCATAGAATCGATTCGAGATTCACAAAGATGGATTTTAAAACCAATGAATTGAATTTAAGGTATTTTAAATATTCAAGTCATGACATATCAACCTCCTTAAAACAATTTCGTCCCCGAAATTTTTTAAGGTATAAAAGAGGTGATTAGTATATGATACCTCAAATCATTCGAGAATCAAGACAAGCCACGAATCATTCCAACAATAAAGTGAAGTATACCTTTACGGGATTTCACCAACAAGACTCAACCATGACAAGAATTTTGGAACGAAAAGAGCACCATCAACGTCGGTGACCAAGTCATTTCACAATCTTACAAACGGTGTCCATAATCAAGAAAAGCCAATGAAAGTATGTGGATATGAATACTCTAACACGCCGACACACCGATACGTCGATACACTGATATGCCGATACACCAATACGACAACACGCCGATACACCAATACACCAATATGGCGACACACCGATATGCTGATACACCGATAAGAAATGAATATACCAATGAACGGATACATGAAATAAGGAACAAGAATAGCTTTAGGCCAACCACCACCACGGAATACTGACAGACAATTTTGGACCATAATGCCATACACTCATAGGGCTAATGCATCTCTAGACAGATATATATATCTCGATCTCTCAACCACAATCACACTCAACATAGACTAAACTCTAACCTAATGTATCAATTCTCATGCTCACAACCACCCTGCACACCAACCTAGTGCAGTAACAGGATGACTCGTGGAAGTTTGGTTTGAGATGTGCTGGCCAGTCATCTTCTCAAATCAACCCATCCCAGTCATCCATATACCACTTGACACCCACAAACCACACACATAGCCAAGTAGGTATATAGGTCGGTACAGACGACCAATGAAAAGACCTTCTCTAATTGTAACTCTCGATGAAACTATACAATATATGCAATTATATCTCACTAATGTGCCCATAGTCCACAATTGCAAACCAAGCACAAAACATCCCGACACTAGGCGATGGTACACACCACAACCTCATTCCCTTTTTCCTGGTCACTATGGACACCTAGGAATCTCATAACACAATCAAAAGACATGAGAGCGGACAGACAAAGGCAACCAAGCCTTGTTTTCCCCCAAGGGATATGTACACAACCGAGAGTATTAGAGGTATGATAGACCGATAATAAGATGGATGAGCAACACCAATGAATACAGCAACATCCAACTGATAAAAGAGTCTCAACTCTGACATGAGGAGTTGATATGAAAGACTACCTCACAACAACCATATCAGGATTCAACCACAAGAGTCGGTAACTAGACACAAGACTTGGTAGAAGGTAATGCAAGAAGCACGTCTCTTCAACTAAGAAGAATAACTTTCTCATGGTTAGAACCGAATGCAACAAACACATTCTTTCCCCAAGGATTTGAAGGCAATGAGTAATACCAATAGTAGATGAGACTGTAAAATCTTCAATGAGGACAGCCGAACAATACTCTTTGCACCCAAGGCTTCTCATACTGACGCTAAATGAGATATTCGCAGCATGCATTGTTCTCTCATAACTCAAAGACAACAAGGGACTCTTGATCCTCAACAGATCAAGTCAAGTAACTTTGGACAAAGATGGAATGCCACAGCCGAACATTGAACTTTGGAATCGAAGGCCCAGGAGGAATCAACCCCCTTAAAAGAATTTTCCTTAGCTGAATTGGGAAAACTAAAGGATGATAAGGATGAATGACAACTATCATAGTCAAAGTATCAACGATAGTAGCTCAAGACTTACTTAACATGAGTCGAGAACAAATGAATAGTCATTCACAAACAGACTCTCAAGGAGGGAAGGAAGATTCAATCACACTACTACCATCACAACTCAATCCGTGACAGACTGAATGAACCATCTCAACTCCTCAAACTAAATTACCATCTTACCTTCCATACTAGCTACTACTCACCTTTCCAAGCTTGCACACATAACTCCTTATTAAGGACCAAATTTTCCCAAAGGCCATCACTCACAACGATAAACCCAATGCCTACCACCGTCAAACTACCACAAGGTCAAACCAATTCTGCCAACAGACGCTACTTAGATCACCCATCCTGGCCATCATACATACCTTACCTTTCACTCACCAACAACGTCTAACTGTGAGTCATCACACCTCGTTTCCACAAGTCTGATCTATAACACAACTGATTGTAAAACATCACTGACCATCTTCTCCTCTAATCCCATGTCCTCGAATAACTCTACTTTCGCCTTTCTCCAAGACCTCAAATTATCAAATCAACATCACAAAACCCGCAAAAGGTCACTCAGAATACCTGTAACTTTCAATACTCTCATCAGTGGGGAAACCACTGAACGTCCACTCCATTGGGTCAAAATCATCATCAAGACTTCACATCGCATAACACCACTCACTTTCGTTCATCTCACCAAAACTTCCAATTCTCATCTGACATTTGTAACTTAACTCCAAGTGTCCCTCACACACATTCATCAACCTCATTTTAGGGGATACGAGAACTCCCATCAACTCACCCAACTAATACTAGATAGTCATCTCAACAATCGATAGTACAACTTCCACTTCCCAAATGACATGCATTATTCCACACAATACAAGGAGTAGGATGTTCCCAACTATAAGTGATCTCACCCGAGGAAACGAGAGACAAATTTCTAACTTTACCACAAGGGAACAAGGCCCAATAAACCTCAAGCCAGCCTTCGAGACCCACACCAAACCCAATACACACTAAGGACACACTTCGGTCCATATCCCGTTGCTCACAAAGTCCAACTATAATCTTTACCATGGCCTCAAGTATTTTCTCCAATCCTTGCACACCCACATAATATCATTAGGATGCCCAAAATCTTCACAAACAACCTGTCATTCGTGAAAGATCATCGAGCATCACCATATCATATATGTCACTTCTCATCAAGGACCAACGCGACTATTTCATCCAAAGCTATGTTCATCACCTCATTACCCCTTTTACTTTCATCCTTATATCACAACCTCAACACACACCGTGCAACCTCAAACATGGCCATGAGGCTCAATCACATACTTACTCACTTCATCAATTTTACAACGACACCCAGCCCACAAGAGGGAATCATCCCATTCCTAAATACCACAAGGACTACTACTCCCTGACGGGTGACTCCAACACCCGAGGCCACACATTTAACCATCAAGTGATCATTCCCAAAAACCAATCAACATGAACAACTTAACTATACCACAAATCAACGAGGACATCTCAACAACACGACTTTCCAATACAAGGGCACCATCCCAACAAAACATTCACCCTCACATAAATTTCAGTTTCACACTTCCCATGAGGGGCATACCAACCTCCACTACCCCACTAAGTCAAACATAATTGCTAGAACAAGCTCATTCATTGGAGTTGACAAGGAACCGACACAACAATAGAGGGATTTTCATCCCAAATGAAAAGAATCGACCTCAACAAGAATAGATACCACCTCCTTACTAACCACCTCAACAAGTGACAGACCAAATCCTTATCGAGCCAAAGGCACAACAATATCCCAAAGGTTGGAATCAAGGAATAACTCAAAGTTCACCACTTGAATTTACAATCAAGGGTCAAAGGATAACTGCACAACTTCATAATACGACAACCGGGAATCGCCTGCAAGATTGCATAATGGACTCACATCCTCAACTAGGAGGGCAAAAGCCAAGAATTTAACTCACTTAATTGCAGACACGAATTTGCTTTCTGATACTAAGGCAATGATCCTAGACCAAAAGCCAACTTCTAACAACTTCTCAAGAGGTTTAACAACCATCCCACGGACATCCAAAACCCATTTCTAAGGTCAATCTAGACCTACTTAGGAACTCAACAATCCATAATATTGTTTAACACCCAAGAACTACCCGCACAAGGGTTAACTCCTCAAAGGAAATCACAACCAGGGCTATACCCAAGGAGAACTCGATGCATAGTTTCCATTCCTTTACTAAATGTCATAGATCATGTCAATGTATGTACACGCCAATCATGCTCAAGTACTAGACAATGCAAGACACACAACCAATGCAACCCATCGAGACTAAGAGTCTCTCCAAAAGCCTAAGTTTTTGCAACTGAAAGTTCTGATACTAAGTTATCACACTCCGGATTTTCAAACCATTTTTTTGAAAGGGATTATAATTAGAAAATAACTAAGACACGACACATCCAACCACATTCAAAACCAAATAAAACATCGAGGCATGAGATGAAATAGAGCACGTAAAGAGAATACAACTACATATTACATTAAAAACCTTCCTTTAGAGTACAAGATACAAGATGGCACAATCACCATTTCTTTTACACAAAATAAGAAAAGAGATACAAGCTCCAAGAGCCTAAATAAAATACCAAAAATGGGCTTTAATTTCGAATCAGGAGAGCAAAGTACTCCAAATGCAAACCTGAAAAAGAATAAGGCGTTACACCAAGTAGAAAAAATCTATGTTCTTCCATGGCTAAGCTTGCTGTGGAATCATGTGTGCTTGTATAGTATGCAATAAATGGCCCAACACAAAAAAGTATGCATGACAATGATCCTCACTCTACAAGTGATAAGTCACGCTCCTTACACTATCATGTAAGGGTGTTCTCATTTCTTTTCATATAATATATGACATGCACATTAACTTTGGTTTTATTGTTGCTGTTGGGGGGTAAGCCTTTTCTGGTGGTGGATTCCGGTGGTGAGCGGTGGCACTGAGGGGCTGGACCTAGCTGCACAGGGAAACAAACGTTAGGCTACCGGCGGCATCGCCGGTGGACCCTCCGATGGCAAAGTCAGCAAATGGATTGTAGAGAGAGAAAGTAATTGAGTAGAGCTTGGGCTAGAGAGAGAGTGTGTACCATGCATTGAATGCCAAGCTCCATATTTAGGACATCGGAGAGTGCTGGATACGCGCTTCGGCGCGGTTGAGCTGGTGCGACAGACCATGGGGCAGTGTGCCTGTCTCCTCTGAGTGTCTGAACATGTGGCCGACCGGTCGGCCCCGACAGTGTCAGGCGGCGCCGCCTGACAACATCGGGCAGCAGAAAAGCTGACTGAGCGTGCCTGACATTCTGCGGGAATCACGGAAAAGCTGATCCTGTGTCGGGCGTGTGTTTGCCATGTGCGCAAAACCCGGGATACTGTCCCCAAGGGAATATTCGCTGTGAACAAAGCATTTTGTTCTGTCTGGCCGAAGCGGCACGCTCCGGCGTTGCTTGTTGTTGGTCGGGCCTTCCTGGCCGAGAAACCTCTGCAGAGAAGTGATCCCGGACGAGCCTTCTCGTCGGCCCTACTTTGCTCGGTCGCATGACCTTGACTGCTGGGCTCTTTGGCTAGGCTCCTCCTCTGGTCTATGAGTCTCTGAGCCGGAGAGAGCCCCAGAGAGGCCCTATTGCCGGTTAAGAGCTGTTTGGCCGCATGCTGGTTGATCTGAGCTGTGGTCCTCTTGGAGGAGGTCGTGGCTCCGGCCTCTTGAGAGTTCGGCCCCCAACAATAGCCCCTCAACCCCTTAGGCCAGGCATTTTGGCCGAAGCGGGGTTGACTTGGTGCCGATAGGGTGTCTGGGTGCCGAAGAGAGGAGCGTCGGACCACTGATTTGACTTGAGATTTGTCCTGACAGCATTTAATGAACCGTCAATTTGAAATCGCTGAGGTGTCGCGCTCTGGAGAGAGACGCGTCTGACGTGACGTCACGCGAACAGGTGTCGCGTCATCGGTCTTCGTGCGTTCGATCTGGCGGTTGGACAGCGCTATGTTGTCACGCTGCGGTTGGCTGGCGTTGCGGCTGAGGGGACAGCGCACTGATGCGCTGTCTGGCATACAGTGCCGGCACAAGTTCCCAGGCAGCGCAATCATTGCGGGCGCGGGGTAATTGTCTGGACCGGGGCGGGCGACAAACCGGGTCTGGGCCGTGCCTTTCCTCCTATAAATACAGGACTTAGGGTTTTCAGAACCCTTCTCGCTCCTCCAGCTTTCTCACTCTAGGCGATTTCTGGCAGGCCTTCGCAGCTCCTCCGGCCACCGTCTCTCTTGCTGTCAGCGCTCTTTCTTCAAGCTCCCAGCCTCCTCCTTCATCGAAGGTAACCTTCAAGCTTTTATTTCCGCCATTTTTTACGTCCTTTCTCGCTGTCTAGGTCGGTTTTGCGACCTGCTGACTATCGCTAGTTCCACCGCCATTGTTGAGGGCCTGAAAGCTTCTGGCAAGCTTCTGAGCTTCTTGGATGGCATTGTCGAGACCGGTTTCTGCTTTCTAGTCGATTTTGCGACTATTCTCATGTTGGGTGCATTTTCCCTGCCATTTTCGTGGCCTGGGAGCTTCCTGTAAGTTTCTGGGCCCTGTGGCGAGGAAGATGAACACTGACCGCTTTTGGCCGAGCCGAGCCTGCCTTCCTGTGCTTAGCTGCGTGGGTTGATGCTGGACCGACTAACGGTGCCTTCCTGCTTGTGTTCTTTTCAGATCCAACTAATAGCGCCGAAGAAGCGGTCCGATAAGTTTAGGCGGCTCGTCGACACTCCCGAAGACCTCCAGCACTTCAGGGAGGAGTATGAGATTCCGACCGACGTCAATATCCTGCTGGGTCCTGTCGGTTGTAAGGAATAGGGGCCGCAGCATGTCCTCATTCCTATCGTCGTCATCGCCGAGGGGGGAGTCCGGTTCCCCTTTCACCCGATTCTTACCCGGTTCTTCGGCTCACTGGGTATTACGTCATTCCAAGTGACGGTAAACACCTTTCGGATTGTACTGGGGGTGAGCAAGCTGAACGAGACCCTTCCGCCGGCCGACCGACTCGAGTTCGAGGACATCTTCGGCTGTTACTTCGTCGGTTTCAACAAGAAAACGAAGAAGTATTATCTTGGCCGGAGACCTGGTCAGACCGGTCTGATTTCCGGCTTGCCGGACTCGGATAAATATACCGACGACGTACTCATCGTCTCTGGCTGTTTCTTCACTCCATTCCACTACGGATCGTTTGAGTATACCGTGCCTTTCCTCGAGGGGGTACCGAGTGAGTTTCATTACTTTGGCTACAGTTGCTTGTTTTCGGATTCTTCTAACCATCTGTTCTTCTTTGTGCAGACGCCGGGGTTCTCAGCCACTGCAAGAACGTGGCCGACGCTGATAGAGTGACGGCTTTTTCTGCTCTGTCGGAAGCCAGGCGTTGGGCCCCGACTCTGTTGGAGTATCATCCAACTTACACTCACACCCTCCGGTCGCGACCCACTCCAGCCGGACCGTCCACTCGACGCTCAGCCGAGCCGTCGACCGAGCCCCCCGCCGAGCAATCCTCCGAACATTCACCCGAGCACTCTGTTGCGCCTTCCCTTGAGGAAATTGTGATGGGGCCGAAGAAGGTGGTAGACCTGGATGCGGAGTTCCAGGATGATGGAACCGAGGGGATAACTGAGCCCCTGGTTTCTGTTTTGGATAAGCCGCCCACTGTCG
>NMUG010000801.1:0-20127 GCA_002855965.1 Monotropa hypopitys | reverse complement strand
CCATGGTCAAGACACGACCAACACCTACAATCACTCGCAAGGAACCTAACGTCAAGTCCTCTCATCATTCCCATCATTCTCATGTTCATTAGTAACGTTTTGGATTCAGATGATTGTAGTTGATATTGAATATTGAAGTTACATATTTTATCATCTTCCCACATTGGCTCACCCAAGGGGCACAACCGCATTACCATCACAAGGTTATCGTTTTTATCCAATATTCATTTCCGATCGACTCCTTACCAAACGAGTCTCCAATCTCCCCTAGACAATATATGTTAAGATTTGTTCCAGGATCCCGCCTGCCAGCGTATCCAGTATATTCTGAAACTTTCGGGAACTCGTATCTCCCACCTATGGCCAAAGGATCTTATTCCTAGATCATCACCCGTCAATGACATCTAGTGATTCCACGACTTCAAGGGAATGCGTATCTCCCACTTAACACGAACACAGGACTTGGGCAAAACCATCCAATTCAAATCCACATTGCACTTCTTTAGTTCATTAGTGTGTTTTGGTGAATGATTGAAGATTGGCTAAGGGTGGTCCTCGTAGGATCCATCTCTTGTATTGGACATTCATTACATTCATTGGGTACTTTTCATTACCGATCAAATCATTCCTTTTTCCACGATTCCATGATTCCCTCAAGGTAAGGCTCAACACACACTTCCGGATTCCCATCGTCACGATACCAAGGGGACTCATATCAATCATACCACCATACTATTTGGACCCTATGAAGTCACCACACATTTACCCAAACGGATTTCCATGAACACACCCAACTAGGTAGAAGGTTCACCCTAGTTGACAACAAGTGAAAAAACCCCAATTTCGCCGCAACACGCACTCATACCACACCACAATAACCCAAGTAGGTCCAACACACTACTAAGTGGTCACTACACTAATTCAACACGATCGAGACACCCAAATCTCACCTCAAAGCCCATTCGGGCATTTCATCAAACACTTTATGCGCATTACTTCCTAAGGAGTCTAGAGCCTACGCAAGCATCACTTCAACCTCAAGACCACCTCGAGACGACAAGATCACCATCTAAGAAATCCCACAACTAATCGAATCGAGTCGAATCACAATAATTACACTACATGAAAATATGAATAATCGAACGATGAATTATGAAATGGAATACGCACACCCACGCACGCAATGTAGGAGTTAAGAGTTACCCACCAGAATGTCACCGGAAAGTCGCCGGAGAGGTCGCTAGAGTAATCACCGGAAAACGCCCAACACGATCCGAACCCGTCAATGCGTAGCCCTCGTCGCAACCTACAAGGTTCCACCATTACTCAACAATGGAGGAGAAGAGAAATGAGAGCTAGGATTTGAGAGAGAAGAGACTTACCGATTTTACGCAAACCGTTGGTACCAATGTGGAGCTCTCGATGTCCCCGTCGTCATTAATGAAGGCCAAATCCTTCAATTCTTGAAGGAGAATAGGGATTTGAAGAGAGAAGTGAGATAGAGGAGAGAGCTCTAGGGTTTAGGGAGGTAGAGAGAGAGTGGTTTGCAGAAAATGAGAGGGTTTTCGGACTATATTTGATATATATATACAACCCCTTGAAGTTCCCAAATTGCCCTCATTAAAAACAGCAGATTTTCACGATTTTTGCACTCGGCGACCGGTCGACGGATTTGGCCCGACCGGTCGAGCTTCATTCGAAAAGCTCTTTGACGAGCCCCGACCGGTCGACGGGTTTGCCCGACCGGTCGACACGGCCAATTTTTCACTACTTTGAAACATTGATTTTTCCGAGAGTATTTTGGTCCTAATTTCTTCATCCGAACTCCGATTGAGATGATTCAAGTTGCGTTGGAATCGTAATCAAATTATCTACGACTTCCATGAATAAAGATTTCTGATTTGAATAACGAATCAAATCAATAAATTTCAAACGCGATTTAGGATTTTCGATTTATTAAAACGCATGGAAATTAATTAAAATTTTCGGAGTGTGACATGTATTTTCTTGAGACTTAAACCAAAATCAATTCAAGGGTAGCGTCCTTCCGCTAAAACCTGGCAAAACTAAATCTCATCTCTTTGCAAATTCCCTAGACTCTGTCAACTCTATGTGGTTCGACCTCGATCTTGCCACTCTACTAGCTAGAGTAGTATTATCGTATTTTATAAATTATTATTTGTCTAGCTCCCCCCGATTCCCGTTTAACTAACGATGCGGAAATCACACTAGCAACTGCGCAGAAAGGTGTGCAGCTTGAAGCCTCCAATAATCTACTGGAGCAAAAACTAGAGACTATCATGTCCAATAACGAGAGATAGCGGGATAAAGCAATAAAGAGTGAAGCTCAGTTGGATGCTACCCAGGAAGAGATTTCTTTGGAAAAGAAGTCGACTGGAACTATTCGGGATGAGTCTGCTTCTGAAGTCAAGAAATGGACAAGTTTGGTTGAAAAGGAGAGAAAGCAATCTTCTAATTTAAATTTGAAGCTGGAATCTTCCTTGGTTGAGGTTGAATGACTCAAAAGGAAATGGATTCTGCTAATGTTGATGTTGTTGTTGTTGTTGTTGCTCGGGAAGAATGTAAAGATTCTGGTTTGAAGCTTGTAAAGCCACATTCATTCATCAGCTTCCTACCTTCATCAAAACCTTTTTCAAGGAAGGCTAGATGGAGGCCCTAAAATGTCTGGGAACCCTAGAGGATTCCCCGTTGTTTCAAGACATCCCCTTCCATGTTCTTGGTGTTGCTCTTGCACAGGCTCCTGCTTCAGATGCTGATGCTTCCTATTCTGCTGTGTTGTTTACCGAAGACCTTCATGCTGAACCAATTGTTGCTTAGGTTGATGCATCAATTCTTCCAACCGCAGATGTATCTGTTACTGAGCTTGCCTCTCATGAAATTGGTGATACTTCTGGTTCTAGTCCTTTAGTTGCTGATACACCCACTGATGCTGATGTGTCTTCTGGCAAAATTGATCTTGCCCCATCTGTTTAGATTTTTTATGTCTTTCTTTTGTCCTTTTCAGTTGTAATCTTTGACAAAGCTTAATGAATGTTAATTTCTACTTGTATTTTTATTACTTACTTACAATCTCATCAATTTCTTATGTTTAAGAAAATTGAAAAGATAATCTCTAGGGCAAATTTAGAAACTGATCCTTAGTGAAAAATTTAATTTATGAAATAACCTTGAAACCTTGATAGAATTTCTAATAAACTTATATTCTGTTCTGCTTTTCTGATAATCTTTCTAAAGAAAAGGATCATACCTCATTTAAAATTGAGAATGATTCTGGGGTTCTTTACCCTTAACTCTTTACTTGCAGCTCTGACTTCAATTTCTTCCTGCTTTTCTTTCTGCTAAGTGCTGGACTTTTTCAATATTTTTGCAAATGTTCTTTCTTTCTGTTTTGAGAAAATGTTGGGTTTCTCGCCCTTTTGCAAATGCTTGGGAAGACAATTCTATCATTACTCAGGTTTCTCACCTTAACGTTTTTTATCAGAAAAGTAGCTCCATAACTTTCTGTTTCGAAAAGTATTGGACATCTCATCCTTGTGCAATTTGCTGGGGAAGATATTTCTGTCATCAACTTAGGTTTCTCAACTAAAGTTTTTTATTAGAATAATAGCCTCAATTCTTTCTGTTTTGAACACTTACTGAATTTCTCATCCTTTGCATGTGTTTGGGAAGAAAAATCTATCATTTACCTAGGTTTCTCATCCTAAAGTTTTTTAATCATAAGAGTAACCCTATATCTTCTTTCTGACTTCTATCTTTTTAAATAGTCGCACTATCATTACAATTATTGCCCCTTGCATAAAAGGAAGTATGAACTTTGGTTTCATGCAATAATAGTTGAATTTGTTCTATGAAGAGGCAAAAATTGTTTCATTCACTTTTGAAAATTTATACAATGATTGAAAATATTTGCGCAGATTAGAACAATTGTATGTATGCGGCACCGTCTTGCCTTCCAAGTCCACTAGTCTCTAAGCCCCCTGTCCTGCCTTACTGAGCACTTTGTATGGGCCCTTCCAATTTGGACCAAGCTTTCCATCTGTTAGATCTTTTGTATTACCAAGCACCTTTCTAATTACTAAATCCTCAGTTTTAAAGTATCTGGGTTGTACCTTCTTGTTGTAATATCTAGACAATTGAGCTTGATATGTTGTCATCCTTACAAGTACCCTTTCTCGTTTTTCTTTTGCCAAGTCCAACTGAACTACTAGTGTTGTATCATTACCTCCTTGCTCCATTATTTTTGTCGAATTGTTGGAATTCCCACCTCAAGAAGTATTACTACCTCCACACCATAAGCTAAAGAAAAAGGGATTTCACCAGTAGACCTAATTGGTGTTGTGCAGTAAGCCCATAGGACAATGAGCAATTTATCTACCCCATCTGCCCTTTCCTTTCACCAATCTCTTCTTGATTCTATCTAGAATTGTCTTGTTTGAAGCTTCAGTCTATCCATTGCTCTATGTGCTAGTGAGCGGCCACAAACATGGTTGACGCATACTCCTTCATAGATCTCATAAAGAATCTTTTAAACCAAGTTAGGATGTACACACACCAGATAAAGTCTATTGAAGGACTTGCGATACAATTCCTAGCTTGGAGATAGCCAAAATCTGATGGATTTGAGTCGCAAATTGTGAGCTTCTTTCTTGTCTTATGCCAAAGTCCCATGATTGATGAATGCAATGATAGGGTCCATCCAATTGGCTTCGAGATCAATATACATGGTTACTACTAAAAGCTCTACTTCTATGCTCGACTTTGGAAGGGATTCAACACTGACTGTACATCAAAGTTCCATGGGCACTGAGAATGCTAGGCAAGCTAGGGCATCTGCATGGTTGTTCTTCTTTGACGTGATTTGTACAATTTTTGTTTTCTCAAAATGACCTAAGGCTTCTTTTACTTTCTCAACATAAAAATCCATTCGATCATCTCGAGTAGCATATTCTCCTGATAATGAATTCACCAACAATTGACTGTTGCAATGGATGAGAAAATCACAAGCTCCATATTGTCGTGCACTGGCAAGTCCTACAAGCAAAGATTTATACTCTGCAGCATTATTTGAAGCATTAAAAGCCAAATGGATTAACTGTTCTAATGCCAAACCATCTGGTGCATTGTCGTGCACTAGCAAGCCCTGCAAGTAAAGTTTTATACTTTGCAGCATTATTTGAAGCATTAAAAGTCAAATGGATTAACTGTCCTACTACTGATCCTTTTTGCAAGCAGATACATCCACAAAAAGTTTCATCGTTTAGTAGTGTCTTCCTCTACTTGCTCGGGAATGGACTGAGCCGACGTTGATTGTCCTTCTTGTGTTGGTATTGATCTTGATGGAATTGGATCAATTCCTTCTGGTTACTGGTCGAGGTGGCTGCCAAGAGTGAACTATCTACAAAATCAAATAAGACTTGGACCCTGATAGCTATGAATGGGATGAGTTGAATATTGAATTTCCCAAGCTCAACGGACCAGGTTTCCACTCTTCCCACAAAATATGCTTTTGTCAATATAGTTTTTAGGGGATAAGTGGTTGAAAACTCAATCTCGTGAGCCGGGAAATAGTGTTTCTGTTTACTTGAAGCCACCACTAAGGCCAACAATAACTTCTCTAATGGCAGGTATCTTGTTTCTGCGTCAAGAAGGGTTTTGTTGATATAGTAGATCACTTTCTTCTCGGCTTCCACTTTCTTAATTAGGATTGCGCTGTTTGCATGCTCAGATACTGCAAGATAAACTTTGAGCACATCCTCTAGTCTTGGAGTGACAATCAATATAGGACTAGCCAAGTATTTCATTAATTCTTGAAATGCATTTTCACATTCCACTGTCCAGCTGTAGGTTGCTTGTTTCTTGAATAACTAGAAGAATGGTCTGGATCTGTTTAATGATTTGCTGATGAATCTGTTGAGAGCGGCAACCATTATGGTGAACCTTTGCACTTTCTTAGTCCTTCTCGGACTTTAGAGGTTCTGTAAAGCGACAATATGATCTAGATTAGCTTCACTTCCTCTTCTGGTCACTAGGTGCCCAAGAAATTTCCATTAACTGACACCAAAAACACATTTCGAAGCATTTAATTTCAATTTGAAATTTCTAAGTACCTCACATGCCTAGTGTAAATCTGTCAAGTGGGACTCTGACTCTTTAGATTTGATCACTATATCATCAATATACACCTCTAGATTCCTGCCAATCATGTCTTTGAACATTTTGATAGCTAGCCTCTGATAAGTTTCTTTAGCATTTCTTAGTCCAAAGGGCATAACTTTGTAACAAAAAGACCCCTAGGAGTGATGAAGGAAGTCTTTTCTTGATCTGGCTCGTACATAGCAATCTTATGATATCCCCTATAAGCATCAAGAAAGTTTATCCTTTTTAACTCGGCTCTTGCATCCACCAATTGATCTATTTTCGGCAAAGAAAGACTGTCTTTTGGGCAGACCTTATTCAGATCTGTGAAGTTTACACAGACCCTCTATTTGTCGTTCTTTTTTTACGACCACCGTATTTGCTAACCAATCAGGGTAATACACTTCATGTATTAACCCTGATTTTAGCAAACCATTTACTTCCTCAATTACCGCCTCTATGTGTTGCACTATCGACCTCCTTCTCTTCTGCATAATCGGCTTATGATTGGGTTGACATTCAAACGGTGGCATATAACATCTGGATCTATGCTTGGCATTTCCTACGAAGTCCAAGCAAACACATCTATATGATTCATTAATACCTGGATCAAATCCTTCTCGTCTTGTTCGGTCAACTCTTCTCCGATCATAAAATAACGGGTTTCATCAGTTGGGTGGGTTGGGATCTTTTCCAACTTCTCCACCACTCTAGCTTCTGGGTCTATTCCAAAATCTTCCAAGACTGGTTAATTTGGCACATCAATAGATTTGACTTGTTCTTCTCGCTGTTTTGTCTTCAAAGATGCCACAAAACAACTATTGGTCGTTGTCTGATTCCCCTTTATACATTCAATTCCCTTAGGTCCTAAGAATTTGAGCAACGGGTGATAAGTGGACGGGATTGCACTCATTCTGTGCATTCATGCGTGTCCAATAATAGCATTGTATACTGAAGGCACATCCATAACTAGAAATTCTGTGTTGAGTGTCACCCTCCTAGCACGGACTGGTAGAACCACAAATCCAAGGGGCCAAACTGATTTTGCACTAAACCCGATCAAAGGAATTTAGGCCTCTTGCAAATTTGATTATGTCAACCCCATCTTATTGAAGACATCAAAATACAAAATCTCAGTTGAACTATCTTGATCAATCAAAATTTGCTCTGTATCAAAATGGGCAATTTTCAAAGTGATAACCAATGCATCATTATGTGGAACTTGCACTCCAACGAGATCTTCATCCAAAAAAGAGATCTTCGCGGCTTCTTCATTTTTTGGTCGTGAATGCTTCTGTCCGAGCTGAAGAACATAATGTGAATGTCCTTCCCTCATCGTATGTGCTCGTGTGCCATTTTCTGAGATTGGTTCTATCATGCTGTGAATGGCATGAATAGTACCAATTGGTGCCAAAATCTTTCTTCCAGAGAGTTCTTCCTTCGCGGCTCCTCGTGATAGTCCTCCTCTGCCCTTGTAAGGTACTGCTTAAGATACCATATAGCCACCAAATCCTCTAAAAACTTTTTGTAGGTGTTGCAATCTCCGGTCTTATAGTTTTCATAGAGAATTCGATCATATGACCAAATTCTCTACGAAAACTGCAACGAAGGCCGGTTGCCTCCAATTCCGCATAGTTCCCTCCTTGCTTCTTTGGCCACCTCCAAAATGGCTCATCCTTCATAGGCCAGATCATTCGAAAGATTGGAACATTGAAGGCTATCTGAATGGCTTTGTAAGCTTTCGGTCCTGGTCTGGGTACTTTTCGTGTTGTGTACAACACTTCTTCATTCTCTTCCTTCTTCTCTACAGGTGGTGACTACTTCGTCTTTTGTTTCTATTTCTGGCTGATGGTATTGGCTTTATGGATCTTATGACCTGATCGCTATGTCTTTCAAGAAATTTCATCTTCCACTTTGGCATATTGCTCCACTCAATCCATTAACTCTATCATTATCTCTACTGGATTCATGGTAAGAGATTTCCATAACTTCTCCCACACAGAGAGTCCTAGTTTGAACATTGCCACAACATACTTTTCACTACAATTTTCGATTTTGTTATAGACTCCCAAATACCACCCTGTATATTCTCTAATAGATTCATGTGATCGTTTCCTCAATGACATCAAGAAATCAAACTCTTTTGGGGGCTTACAGTATGTGAGGAATCGAGCAACAAACTGCTCGACAAGGTCTTCCCAGTCAATAACTAAGTGTGGAGCAAGAGTATAATACCAGTTTAAGGTGGTTTTGCCTAAATCGGACGCAAACATTTTGCAATAAAAGTCTTCATCTCCAACATGCATGATCATTAATTACAAATATGGTATCTATTGTCCCATTGTACATCTTTAATTTTGGCTGAATAAAATTCATGGGTAAAGGATACATCTCGACCTCAATGCACAATGGTGTTGATGATGTCTGCCGAAGTGCCTTCCTTGTACTTTCCTGGGTTGTTCTCCTTCCTTCGAGGCGACGATTGGGCCAATCCCTAATTTCATTCATGTTGAAGGGAATGGATCATGCCCCTGTGGGATCGTCTGGCGTTGACTTTCTTTATGATGATATCTCCTTTCTCATATAGGATTTCTGAATTCATGTGCATCTCCTGCATGTTCCTGTGCAAGATTTTCATTTTTTCGCACAATTTCTCTATCGTTAAAAATACGGTTTCTTTGCTCATGGTTATTTCTAGCTTCCCGAGCAGGATCTCTGACTTCCTGTTCATAATTTCTTCTCTCTCTTTCTGAATGGACAGACCTCTATCTATTGACCGGATGCACTGCTTCCACCACGAATGTGACTAACTCGATCGGGATAAACCGGTCTGGGTAAATTTTGACTCTCAGGAGAGTCCTCTCGATTATGTCGACTTCTGTTTTCCCTAGATCTATCTTGAGAATGTTTGGAAAGATCCCCTTGCCTCTTTCTTGCTTTGCTTTCTTGCCTTTGATCAGGGTTCTGAACTTCCACTTGATTGTCCTCCTTCCTCAGCTCTTGAATTGCTTTCTCCAACCTTTCTATCGCTTGATCTCGCCCTTCTAGAATCCTTACCAAATTTTCTTCTCTTCAGCATGAGAATAAGATTTGGTATGTCTACTAGTTTTTGAGGAAACCTCTCATTTTAATCGAGAATATAGCCCAAGTTCCTTGGAATTGGAATATTCCCTAATGCTCTGACTCTTCGGCAAGGAGCTGATTCATTGAAGAATTGTCCTTCATCTCTTCTTTGTGCCACTAGGAGTGACGATCGTTAATCCATATCCCCTAATCTTAGAGGTAATTTTTCCCTTGATTTGTGTTGCAAGGTCCCAGTCTGACATCTTTTAATCAAAAAAGAAATGGAAATCACAAGAGTTTCCCACAACCACACCAATTGTGGGTGGGATTTCCTAAAATTACCCAATGAAGGACAAAGTTATCAATCTAGAACTTGATTCTCGAATTCTTCGCTACGCTGCAACCACAAAAAAACTAAAAGACCCCCTGTCTTTCAATAGGGGGCTCTCCGATACTTAAATTAGAATCTTTCTTCAGAATCAAAGCTTCATAATCAAAAGAGAAACTGAACTAAAAAATAGAGAGAGTAAGTATGAGTGTACCTCTTTTTTATATTCAATACCCTTTTATCCTTTTCTTATTTTGGGACTCACTTTCCACTTGGAAATATTGATGGGTGGGATCCGACTAGACCTTTCACTTTCTGTCATTTTGATTGATTCTCACTACTATTTTTATTTTCAAATTTATTGATTAATGTGCCTTTATTGCTTCCAATAATTCAATTTCTATCATTTTTTTGATCTCTATCTTTTCACTTTCTACGTAACATTATTTTCTGTCTAGAATATATTTAATGATTGAAATTTATCATTCCAATCATTAAATAAAATTAGTACTTCTCATCTTAATCAATTCTTCACGTGAACCTTTCACAATCTGATTATCATCTATCTACTCAAAATATTCTGTTAATCATTTTCGACCAATCTCTCGCACACATTGCATTGTTGCCGTACTCAATTTGCTATTGCAATATGCACTGTAACATGTTCGTCGTAACACTGTTCATCCCATTCTTTTATGCTCGGGGTGCTAATCTATGTTTGGGGAAAAACTATTCCTGTTCAAGAATCATTATTCCTCCTTGGGAATCAACAATCCAGTGCAGAAAAGACTCTCTCTACGGAATGAACTATCCATGCTTGAGAATAAATCTTGTGGATGGAAAAACATCTTTTGTATCTTTTTGCTATGCTAATTTGATTTTTATGTCCTTGTATTTATTTTTATATACCTCAATTTTATATCTTCTAATACAAAATAGCACAAAATGCTATGATTTGTTAAATGAATATTAGATTCGTTTTGATAATGTTTTCTTTCTTCAAGTACAAACCAATATAGAATGAATGCTATGACTTGTTAAATGAAGGTCATATTTCTGTAGAAATGAGTTATTTTCTCAAAACTGATGGACCCTAAGACTAAAAAATGAGCCAAATGAGCCGAATAGTAAATTATTTAAATTTGGTGTGAAAATTAACAAAATTCGAAAATATGTGCAAGTTGGGCTTTGTTTGCCAGAACACGGGTTCAAGTAGGAAAAACGTACTTTAGAGTCAACCACAAGCTGACTGTTAAAGTTTGGATAACTAATCAATTTTGAAAGAACTTATCGAGCAAGCTAGAGTTTGAACTAAAAATGCACTATTAAACAAGCAAAACAAGGTTTATTGATAGAACCTAAGGATGGAGGAAACATGATCAAGTTACAACCTAAAATCTATGACCATATTATGTTAACTGTTCGTATTTTGTTCATTCCATCAGTATGCTCCCAGGTATCTGTAATTGTGATCCATTTGCCAGAACCAAAGAAAGGGGAACTTAGTTTCAGAAAAGGTGGTATATGCGATCAATTTGAAATAATACCTATCTATTATGACCACAAAACAAGAAATAAATAAAAAGATAAGTATGCGGGGCTAAAAACTGAGACTGATTACCTCTGTAAATGTACTACTTATCTAGATTGATTTGGTTCTCCTTGCTGATCTGGCTACGTTCCTCTCTGTATCTGCACTCACAAAAAGGGTTAAAGGACCTCCCGCCATTGTTGGCTGGAAGACTCTCCGATGACTAAGTTGGTCTATGATCGAGAGAAAACTCTAAGAAATCTCAAATACAGTTCGCAAGCCAAATTAGCATGTATCTTTCTCGTGGATTGAACATTGCTTTTATAGAGGCCTTCCGGATTACTAACTCCTCACTAATAATTAGGAGCTGATTTGGACTTCTCGTCCATATCTTTGGTAAATCTGATATGTTCTGTATTCATCTCCAGACCATTTCTTTCTTAGATAGCGCTCTTATCCTCGCAGAAATTGAATACTTCTCATATCCGTAGGAACTAGGATTCTATCCTTTTAGACGCAAATAGTCGGGACACGTGTGTTACTCGTTACCCATTGGTCAACTAACACATGTACACATCACTTGCTACCTTGTCGCACTGGTTTATTTTGTATCGCACTGCCAAGATGTCCATCTGTATAGTGATGACCTGATCTGCAGGTGAGCTAACTTGTATGTGGTTGACTATATCAGAGATTCATCTGCATGCGCCTGACTGTATAACTTTTCTACCACACTACTAGGATATCACGTTGCATAGGGCTGACCTAGTCCGTAGTGCAGGGAACTGATGACACATGACTTTCTATATCGAATATCTAGATGGCACATGCCGCACTGCAAGCTAAATATCTAGAAAATCCGGATTTGCCTTTTACACGTGGGAAATTCTGATTTACCCTACCACAATTGCCCCCAGTTTTGACAACTTCAGTCGTACAACTGAAGTGGACAAAACTAAAATAGCCAACCTATACATTGTTGTTCCAATTATCGATAAAGTCCAATTGTCATTTCGTATGGAGCATCTCATTAATGCATATTTAATGTGATGGGATCCAGGCACATCCTTTGAGGGAAACGACTATTTACGTGTGCCACCCCTTCGATTCAAATAGTGCATACTCCCCAAAATTGTCTGTTTCTTCATCTCTCAACCCTTTGCGAACCAAAGCTCTCAAGAACCCTAAGTCTTCTGCGTCTTCTCTGATTTCTCAATCTTTTCTATAAGTTTCTCTCGTTTCTTCTTCTGATTCCTGCTAGAAAACTTCTTCTGATTCTCTTTGATTTCCCACTCCTCAAAAATGGGCTTTTTCCGATCCCTTGTCGATTCCCCTGAGAAAATTGAACAATTCCAGCGGGATTACAGGATCTCGGAGGATGTCATCGTTAGCTTGGCCCCTATTGGATACCTTCGGGGATCTGCAAACAACAACACCCTCCACATCCCAGTAATCCAAATCGTGAAAGCCGGGGTGCGCTTCCCTTTTCACCCCCTTTTGATACATTTCCTCTCTTACTTGAAACTGACGTTGATGCAAGTGGCCACCAACACAGTCCGGACTATGATGGGTGTCGTCGCGCTCAACCAAATCACTGACTCCCGAATTGGCATCTAAAGTTGTTGTACCACTACCGTAAACCACACCTGGGACGGTGCTTGGTACCCGAAGGTCCGATCCAATTGAGGCAAGCTGGTCTCGTGGCTTCCAGATTCTACAAGGGGGATGACAATGATTTTCTGATCGTGACAGGGAATTGAGAGTTCACTCCTGGGTCTAAGAGGGAATATCTAGTCCCCCGTGCAGACGAATCCCCTCATCAGTATTTCTTTCCGTTTTTTCGTTCATCTCTTCTTCTGCTATTTTCTGGATACTAACGTGATTTTCCTTTGCCATTGCAGATCCTTTCGTGAACAAGAACTCGTCGCACAATCGTTTTGTCAAAGCTCAAGAGGTATCAAAATCCATCAATTTTGTCCTTCCCTTAGGGAAGTTGATAGATTGGTCTTTTGATAATCTTTTTGGATATACGCCACACTACCGGGGGTACAGCAGAGCCAGGCGCCATGGAGTGCTTTCTGACATTGCCCCAGCAGAGCTTGCCATACGTGTTGGAATTCCCCTCCCTAGTCAAAGAGTTGCTATTGTTGAGCCCCCTCCCATAGACGTTGAAGGCATTGACGAAGAAGAATGAGGATAAGGTTCATATTCTGTCCCAAAAGCATGAAGATGCTTCCACCGCTCTTGCCGTAGAGAAGAAGGAAGTCCAGAGACTAGAGGCATCTCTGGCCCAATTTGAGAAGAAAAGTCAGGTTGCACTGGACAAGGTGAGGAGCGATGCATGTACTGAAATGGAACAACAGACCAAGGCCTTTGAAGCCGGGAAGTCTGTTGCGGTGGACAAATACAAGGTCAAATTGTTGGAGCTCGAGCATGCCCACGCTGAAAATGCAGAAGGCCAAACAAGAGGCTCAACAGGCTTATGACCAGGGTCATGCCAAAGAGTGCGAGGTAACTGCCTCAAACTATACTGCAGAATTCTTTGAACAATTATATCAACTGAAGGATCTCATCTTCACACGGATGTAGGGAATAACTATGGATGCCTGTGATGTGCTTAAGGACTCTCCCCTTTGCAAGGAGATTCCCTTTCCTAGCAAGGCCTCATCCGTAGAGCTTCCCCCGATACTGAGGAGACTGGTCCTAAAGCAGGAGCCACTGCGACAGTTTCTGAGGCTGGAACTTCTGAACAAGTGTCAAGTGAGGCTAAACCTAAAGGGGATGTTCCTTTTGTTTCTGATGCTGTTGTACCAACTCCATATGCCAATCTACCGGACACTCTCATTTCTAGTGTCGAGACATCTCAGAATCCATAAATTGTGGACGTTTAGCTAGGACTTTCTTTTTCTTTTGTCTATCTTTCAGGTCACTGTCTGTACACACTTTTAACTTCATGATTAATGAACTATTCATCTTTTGCTTCTGGATGTGCTAAGTACTCTTTGCCTTGTTGTACTTCGTTTACTTCATCTTCATTTTCTACACTTTAACTTTTTCTGAAAATAAAGTTTCCCTTGGAACATCTATCCCCTGAAGGACAACTTTCTACATTTGAGTCGCACTGCGGCCACTAGGTTTTCCACCATGATTTAAGCCTTGGGTCATCTTGGAGTTTCCCACCACCTAAAGTGGCTTTTTTAGCTAAGGACCAGCATGGCCCTTGGGTTTCTCACCATTTTAAGCTTTGGGTCATCTTGGAGTTTCACACCCCTTAAAAGATGGCTTTTTCGGCCAAAGACCACTACAACCTTTGTGTTTCTCACCCATTTTAAGCTTTGAGTGCTCTTAGAACATCTGTTCCCTAAAGATGACTTTTCGGCTAAGGACCAGTGCAGCCCTTGGGTTTCTCACCTATTTTGAACATGGACTATCTTGGGACTTCTCATCCCCTAACGATAGCTTTTGGTTCAGGACCATTGTGCCCCCTAGGCTTCTCGTCCAATTTGGAGATCAGTACCTTGTGATTTCTAGTCCCTTAAAGGATTTGAGCTCGGGAAAATTTAACTTAGGCCTTTTAAACTCATTCCGAGTATTCTCTACTCGGGACCATTGCCCTCCAGTGAGGAAATGAAGACTTTCTAAGCATTTACTTCCTTACTCCATGCTTCTTGTTGAACAGTTGAGAGTCTGTGATAAGAGAAAAGGGGCTTCTTTATTTGCATAACATCCTGATAATACAATTTCTGATTACAACTTTACTGAAAGAAATTTTTAAGATTTAAGACATTCCAGGTGCACGAAATTTTGACTTCATCCATATCTGTTAGTCTATAAGCTCCATGGTCGGCCTTCCCGGTCACTTTGTAGGGTCCTTTCCAGTTTGGCCCAAGCTTTCCATCTGCAGGGTCCTTGGTGTTGCCAAGGACTTTCCTTAAGACCAAGTTACCAACTCCAAACTCTATTGGGTGTACATTTCTATTGTGAAATTTGACCAGTTGTTCTTAATAGGAGGCCAACTTGACGAGTGCCCTTTCTCTCTTCTCTTCTGCCAGGTCCAGCTGCACGGCTAGAGCATTGTCATTGCCCCCTGCTCCACAAAGTCAGTGCGGATAGTGGGGATGCCAACCTCTAGTAGAATGACTGCTTCTGTCTCGTAGGCTAGGGAGAAGGGTATTTCACCAGTGGATCTCCTGGTTGTACGATAAGCCTAGAGGAGCAGAGGTAGTTCATACACACATCTTCCCTTAGCCTTATCCAACCTTTTCTTGATGCCATCAAAGACTATCTTATTGGATGCTTCTACTTGATCATTGCATTGTAGGTAACTAACTGAGGCGTAGAAGTTCTTGATCTTGTATGTTGAACAGAATGCTTTGAACTTCTCTTGGAATTGTGTGTCATTGTCTGATATAATGACATATAGAATCCTAAATCTTGTGATGATATTCTTCCATACAAACTAATATGTGTTGCGCTCAATGATCTTGGATAGTAGCTCTACTTCAATCCATTTGGTGAAGTAATTTGTTCCCAACAATAGATACTTCTTCATTGATTTGGCTTTCGGCATTGGTCCCACTATGTCTAGGCCCTACTGAGCAAATGGTCATGGACTTGTGAAAGGTGTCGAGTCTGCTAAAGGAGCATGTATGATGGGAGAGAAATTCTGACATTTTCACAATTTCTGACGTAAACTTTGGCATCTTCTTGTATGTATGGCCACCAATATCCCTGAGAGATGGCCTTGTGTGCTATTGAATGTCTCCCTGTGTGATTTCCGCACACACCCGTGTAGATTTCGTAAAGAAGTCATTGAACAAGGTCTGGGTGTACGCAACGTAGGTACGGCCTTGTGAAAGATTTCCTATACAGGATCTTATCTGGAAAGAGTCAGAACCTTGTTGACTTGATCTTTACTTTGTGTGTTTCTTTATTGTCTATGGAGAGTTCATCCTTTGTCAGGTAAGCAATGATTGGATCCATCCAGTTCGAGCCTATATCCAAGTCAAAGGTCTCTTCTAAGTCCTTTGTTTGGATGCTCGATTGGACTAGGGAATCAACGCTTACTATATGACAGAGCTCTGAAGATACAGAAGAGGCGAGACATGCCAAGACATATGCATAGCTGTTTTGCTTGGAGCTGATTTGTACCATTTCTATTTTCTGAACTGTTGGAGGATCTTTCTTGCTGTTGCGGTATATGAGGCCATCATGTAATCATTTGTAGCGTATTCTCCTAAGAGTTGGTTTATGACAAGTTAGCTATCATAGTGGATTAGTGGATCTTCAGCTCCACATCTTCTTGCACTCTTGAGCCCAACAATCAATGCATCGTATTCTGCTTCATTGTTGGAGGCTTTGAAAACTAGGCGGACTTACTGTTCTAAGGCCAATCCTTCTGGTGAAAATAAAACAATACCCATTCTAGATCCTTTGTTGCATGTTGATCCGTCCACAAAGAGTTTCCACTGCTCTATTGTGTGCGACTTATCAACATCTGCCAACGCAGAATGAATGAGAGTGTTTTGTCCTTCTTGTGGTTGTGTAGGTGTCCGTACAGAATCATATGAGAACTCTATAACAAAATCTGCAAGGAGCTAACCCTTTATGGCTGTGCGGGGAACATACGTGATGTCGTACTCTCTAAGCTCGACGGACCAAGTCGCGACCCTTCTTGACAGATCTACCTTTCTCAGGATAGACCTAATGGGATGGATGGTTGGTACTTCAATCATATGAGCCAGAAAGTAATGTTGAATCTTCCTTGAAGTCATCACTATAGCTAAGATCAATTTTCTAATGGGATATTCATGGTATCAGCATCTAGCAATGTCTTGCTGACATAGTATGGCATCTAGCATCTAGTAAATTGGTTTCTGTTGCCCTTCTTCCTGCTTGATCAGTACGGTACTTACCACGTGCTCTGAAACTGTCAGGTAGGCGGTCAAGATGTCCATTGGCTCTGGTGTAGCGATTAACGATAGTGTAGAAAGATACTTCTTTATGTCCTAGAATGCCTTCTAACAATCTGCCCCCTAAGAATAGTTTGTTCTCTTTCGCAGCAATTGGAAGAAAGGTCTACACTTGTCTGATGAGCGACTGATAAACCGATTGAGCGTGTCAAAAATCTCAGTCATTCGATGCACCTCCTTAGTAGTTTTCGTACTTTAAAAGTTTTGGAGTGCAACGATTTGATCGGGATTGGCCTCTATGCCCCTCTGGGTTACTAAGTGTCCATGGAATTTGCCGAAACTTACCCCGAAAACACACTTGGATGCGTTCAGCTTGAGTTTGAACTCCCAAAGTATCTGGAAAGTGTGGTAAAGGTCTAGGAGGTAGGAATCCGTATCCTTGGATTTGACCACCATGTCGTTAATATAAACCTCCATACTTTTTCCCAGCAAGTCTTTGAACATTAGCGTTGCTAGTATCTGGTATGTTTCCTCGGTGTTGCGTAGGTCAAAGGACATGACCTTGTAACAATATAGCCCAAAGGAGTGATAAAAGATGTCTTCCCTTGGCCGAACTCATACATAGCGATCTGGTGATACCCTCTATAGACATCTAGAAAACTCATTCGCTTGAATCCTACCGTGGAATCCACTAGTTGGTCAATCTTTGGTATGGAAAAGTTGTCCTTGGGGTATGTTTTGTTGAGGCCGGTGAAGTCGACACAGATCCTCCAGGTTCCGTTCTTCTTCTTTACCACTACTGTGTTGGAGAGTCACTCTGAATAGTAGATATCCCTAATACCGTTGGCCTAAAGGAGCCAATCAACTTCCTCTACAACCGTCTTTGAATGTTGTACAGTTGAGCGTCTTCTCCTCTACATGACTGGCTTGTGGAATAGATCGACGTTCAGTCGGTGACATATTATACTTGGTTGTACCCCTGGCATTTCTTGTGGGGTCTAAGAAAATAGATCAATGTGGTCCTTCAAGACCTGTACTAACTTAGAGGCATCCTCCTCGAGAAGTTCATCCCCAATTAGGAAATACCTATCCTAGTAAGTATCGTGGGCGGGAAACTTTCTCAGGTTCTCAACCACTCGGGTAGAGGGATCCACTCTGACGTCTTCCAAGACAGGCTGGTCCGACACTTCAATGGACTTCACCTGCTCAGTATTGGGACTGGTCTTGATGGAAGCCATGAAGTAGTTTTTGGCCGACTTCTGGTTTCCCCTGATGCCTTCTATTCCCTTAGGCCCTGGGAACTTGATGATCTAATGGTAGGTGGATGGTATAGCCCTATCATATGCATTCATGTACGTCCAATGACGGTGTTGTAGGCTGATGGCACATCTACCACTAGGAATTTTGTATCCATGGTCACCATTCATGTTTGGACTGGAAGAGTGATGACACCTAGGTGCCAAACTGGTTCTGCACTAAAGCCGATGAGTGGAATCTGAACCAAGCTCAATTTTGAGGGCTATGAGCCCATTGAAACCGACACAGTGGCGGAGAGCCCCACTGTAGCAATGGCACTGCTCCAAGCCTTCACAATGCCGAGAAAAATGGAGGAGCTCCACAAGGGTGCCCAGACCTACTTCCGGCAGATGATGTATCACGCTGGCCGGGTAAGACTTTGCATTTATTGCTTTCATATTCTATCTTTGGCTTCGGCATTGATGTGATGATCCTTTTTTTCTTGTAAGATGATGGTTGTCGGGGCCGGGGTGGATCAACGTATCTGCGATCTTCTTGCTTCTTCCCGTCTGGCGAAGAAAGAGGCCGAGGCTAGCTCGAAGAAACTCGAGGAAGCTAATAGCTCCTCGACTGACATGGCCGACAAAGCTAGGGCCCTTGAAGTCAGCGTTGAAATCAAGGATGATGAGTTGTCGGTTAGGAAAGCTCGCATTGCCTCCCAAGATGCCTAGATCTCCAAGCTGAAGGCTGAAGTTTCGTCGGCGAAGGCTGTGGCCGAGGCAGCACAAGCCGAGTTGGAGGAGGCCAATAAGAAGCTGGTTGACGACCAAGAAGAGTCTTACAACAAAGGCTTCGATGATGCCGAAGCTGAGTACCACGACCATGTGAGTTGTTTGAAGGGTCTGCTCTTCCGGAAGGGCTGGGTCTGTGGCATGGTATCAAATGGGGTGAAGGACGATGCCGAGTCAATCGGTGTCATCCCTCCCCTAGCTTCCGATATAGGTGGAGCTTGGGTGGTGCCGGTAGCAGCTCCTACAGCTACTAGGGTCGGGTCTTCTACGTCTGATCCGACCGTTCCTGAGGCTTGAAGACTATCTTTGTTTTTTGTTTGTCTTCTCTTTCTTGGGGCCGAGTCGATATGTGGCCCGTCCTTCTACTTATTATGTAAGACTTTTATGAATTCTAGCCAAGTGTTTTTTGATTTGCTTTGTCTGAATGGTTGCTTCTTTCATACTTGATATCTATCCTTCTTCCCCCAGCCGAGGAAAAAGTCTTGCTGAGTCAAAAGCTTTGTCTTTGGCTTGGCAGCATATGCTAACTGTTATGCTTGCAAGTTACTCCGGTCTTGTGCCGAAATGACACTTGTACGCTTTATAGGTAAACGAAGACTGGAAGGTTACTTCGGCCATACTACCGAAGAACTGTACGCGCGTTTTATAGATGAATGACAACTGTAAGCTACTTCAGCAATGTCACCGAAGAGCTACATGCACGTTTTATAGATGAATGACAACTGTAAGCTACTTCGGCAATGTCACCGAAGAGCTACATGCACGTTTTATAGATGAACGACAACTGTAAGCTACTTCGGGAATACCAACAAAGAGCTACATGCACGTTTTATAGATGAACGAAAATTGTAAGCTGCTTCTGCAATGCCACCGAAGAACTGTATGCACATTTTATAGATGAATGGCAACTATAAGCTGCTTCGGAAATGCCACCGAAGAGCTGTATGCATGTTTTATAGATGAACGACAACTGTAAGCTGCTTCGGCAATGCCACCGAAGAACTGCATGCACATTTTATAGATGAATGGCAACTGTAAGCTGCTTTGACAATGCCACTGAAGAGTTGCATGCATGTTTTATAGATGAACGATAACTATAAGCTACTTCGG